>CM067360.1:73079945-73159945 GCA_034401795.1 Chaetoderma sp. LZ-2023a | reverse complement strand
TTCTTCAATGGCCTGCTTGCAAGTCAGGCTAGGGGAAACAGGTGTTCCTACACGAAACAGCTGCGGAGTGAGTGTGGTTAATTTGCAGATTATATCCTTCAAGGCGAGTACCTAGTGGGAAAGTGTATCTATATAACGAAGGGTATTATAGCGTGCATGGAACCATGTGTGTGGCTGGCGAGGTCGATGCATAGAAATCTACTATATTAATAGAGTACATTTCTATGGGTCGATGTCGTAGCTGTCAGTATCCTAAATGCAGTGAATAATATATATATATATATATATGCGAGAGTAAAGCCTATGCTCCTGTATAAGCTGCTATATGTGGCTGGTGGTGATTTTGGAGTTTGGATCATCGTCAACTTTTCCAGACCTAGTCCAATCAACCTATGGAGTGTTACGGTTTCATAGATATCATCCGTAAACCACTGCCGCCCAATGAAAATACAAGATGATCACCTAAAAATTGATCAAACAAAATTCTCATCACATATGTTGAAGCCTACTTCCAGAGGATGGTTCCACCTAGATTTCGTTGTGACCGGGCCAGCGAGTAGCATTTTAAATCTTTCCAACAAATATCTCACAAATATTTTCTCGAATATTTTCAAGAAAACCTAAGATGACCACCAGGGAATCGACCAATCCAAATTCTAAATAGATATTCCGGAGCTGACCACCATAAGATCCTTCCTGCTAATTCTTCTAAGCGTTTAAGTAAATATGTTTTAAGGGATTTCAGGAAAATTTCAGGATAATCCAAGATGGCCGATGACCGCTGAAAAAATGAACCAACCAAAATTCTCATTTACTGAAAATTTGAGGAAAATTTGCGATGGCCGCTGGGAAAAAAATGGACCGATCACAATTCTGAACAGAAGTTCTGAATCCGACCCCCATAGGATCCTGATGTAATCTTTGGAAAAACAATTAGGCCTATTGTCTGATACGTTGAATCCTAAAGTCCAGGGCTTGACGTTAACGACAGCCCAAGCGCAGAGGACAAGTCATTTCTCCCACTGGGCAGGTGAAAGCTGAAATATGCCTGCCGTACCGGACAGGTCATTAACTATAGCTATCACATCAACAGATAAATTGCAAAATTACATCAAAGTGAGGATTGAATAAATAAAACAAGGCGCCCAAGGGGCCTGTATCGCTCACCTGGAACATTGGCACGACAACTAATCTTTATAGTTTTACATCAATCAGTGCCACGTCCAATGACTTTCAGTCAAATGGTTTAGTTTTCAAGATATTGACAACAATCTGTGGACTGCTTTTGCAAAGGTGCCTTTGAACATCAATGCGAACAACATAAATTGATGACATGCAGTTAAACTTGTATTAAGCCCACCATCCAAGCGATAATCAGAAGGCAGTCTCTTATGGCAGCTGGTTTCCTAAGCTTTTAATGGTCAAGATTTATCAGTAAAATTGAAAGTTTCAGTGTATGTTCATTTGCAGGTCAAGATGTGGCAATTTTTTTAATTTTGTCACTGGAATGACTGGCTCGATTATCGAGTCAGTCATTCCAGTGGTAAATTTTCAAAATTGTCATCCTGCCTGCAAACGGACATTCCTCAAGACCAATGCAAAGGCAGGTTTTGGCTGGTTTGACCATTAAAGGGCTAATAAAGTTTCAAATACATTGCTTAATTGCATTTAGCAAATGAAGAAAATAGTCTTTAAGGCAGGTGGTCTCTTAACCCTTTCACCCATAAATCCTGGAAAATTATATTCTTTTTGATATAAAACTTATTTTGTTGAATATTTTTAAATTAATTTGACTGGAAGCCATTGCTGCCTAAGACACAACGGCTTCGGGTTGAATTAATTTCAAAGTATTCAACAGTTTTACTGTATGGATGTCTTGAAAATATAGGGAATTCATCAGTGAAAGGGTTAATACAGGTGATCTTTATAGCAGGTTCAACTGGGTGTATTCAAAACCATCCATTTAACACATGTACATCTGGATGAAGGTCTAGTTAGCAGCAGGAATGGGTATTGCCATGCTGGAGTTCATTTAGAAAATAATTTGAATGAGTCACAGCTGCCTTAGGCAACAACAACTTTCAATGAATCAAACACATTTCAAAATATTTTAACAGTATAGCTGTCAGAGCACATAACACATATCTTTAATATTTAGGCAGCACTTGGTTAATCTGTAGCAAAAAAAGCTGTCATGTTATACATCACCAGACGGTGGAAATAAAACTCCAATTACGCATTACTTAACCGTTTTCATCAGCTAGCTAAATATCTAAGATATGTATTGTGTCCTCTGACATCTATAACGTTGAATATTTTGAAGTTCTTGCTTTCTAAGGCAGCAATGAATTTGTCAAATTATTTTTTCAAATAAACTTTAACTCACCCTACCCAACACCAACGAACTGAGCTAACTGATAACTGAGCGTTATTAGAATAATAATTAACTCAGCTGAATTAAGCAAAGGATAAGATGCAGTCTAACCTGCTATAAAGACCACCTATACTAGATGATTGTACCCCATGCTGCCAAACCCTTTATCTGATAATTTCAGAAACAACATGGTTGTAGCCAAATACCTATACAAAACCAATTTCGGCTTCAAAATCCATCCAAAAAAAAATCCAATAGGCTATGGTCACCAAAACACACTACATTTTCATTGGTTCGCGGCCGCCATGTTTCTTTACCTATTAACGTCCCTTGAACAAACTTTAATGGCCCATAGTCCCTAATCATATCTCCCAAATTTCGGCCCAATCCGTTCAGCGGTTCTGGAGATGACGTTTTCGTGAAAACTAGGTCATCCAAGATGGCCACCAACCATTTGGCCATGATAATAGATGATATTTCATGAGTTTTGAATCAATCCCCTAAGCGATTTCGGAGATTTTTAAGGTTTCTAAAAATCGGCCAAAATCCAAGATGGCCACCGGCCAAATTAGCCGATCGACTTCCTTTGAACAAACTTAGATCTATATGCCCTAAGGATGCGTCCTGCCAAAAAATAATTGAAATTGGCCCAGTGGCTCGTGAGAAGAAATCGTTTAAAGATAAAGTTGACAGACGACGGACGGTCGCGTTGGCATAAGCTCACTTGGCCATCTGGCCAGGCGAGCTAAAAACAGATCATAGATTTGGGTAAGTGTTTTTTGTTTAAGGCCGCCAGATGAAATTTCAGTTCACCTGCACTACATTACGGGGAGGCAGAAATGTTGACGTCTAACTCTGCCGTCATAGAATCGTTCAGCCCAAATTGGGCCATTAATTAAAAATGAGTAATATCCAAGATCACGATGGCCGCCAAAAATCGACTAATCAAAATTCTCAACAGAGGTTTTAGATCCTACAACGATAGGATCCTTCCAGCCAAATTTGATTGAAATCTATCCCGAGTTTTAAGAGATACCTTTTAAAGCAAAAGTTGACGGGCAAGTGACGGACGACTGATGGTCGACAGATGGGTACCACGGCATAAGCTCACATGGCCATTCTGGTCAGGTAAGCTAATAACCAGTGTACTTTGAGTTTAAACTACGTAATAGTAATTATGTACACCACGTCTCATCTGACCACACGCACACACGCACGCACGCACGCACACACGCACGCGCGCACGCACTATTAACATAGGGTTGAGAACTAATCGCCAACACACAAATTAAACAAATATGAGTGCCCATGACACTTTGACCTAGACAGAGTCCCCTCTCTACTAGACAAGTCATTCATATGTGAGTATAATGTTAATCGGTGCAAATTTACCTGAATCCATATGAGGTCTATGTAACGCCAGCAAGAGTACGTGTCTTGATTAGATCGGCTACGTGGCGTGCCATACAATATTATCTAGTATGTAGGTCTGAGTAAGGTCACGAGGCACTCTATCATGATTAATATTTACATTGTATAATAAATTCAAACTGGCTATAACGGACACTGAATGGACCATCAAAATGCTTTGGGGCTAAATGGAACATGTTTGACTGAACTTTATAACATTGTCGTGCCTCACCAGTTTTCTCTGGCAGACAAAGAGTCGATAAACGACCAAATAGACGGTGCTTGTCAAGTTGATTATATCAGCACTAAATGCATCATGGGTCCGAACAAAGATTCTGAGATAAAATCACATTCCGTGTATTGATTGATACACACCAACATGTTACAGAAAAATTGTCTCGGACGACTGATACACTAAATGGATGTATCAACGTTTAGCCATATCCTGTCCATCGCTAGATAAGCTCCACCCATGCTTTGTGCGTGTTGGGTCGATGTTTATACTTTGAATCCTGAATTCCTAGAATTCCAATTTCATGGTAGGCCTAACTATACAACTAACCTGCTGAATATTTGGAAACTATTTGACTCAGCCTCCAGTAAAATTAGTTTCAAAATAGTCAACAGAATGTGAATTAAACGGTAGACATAGGGGCCTACAATTCGTTCATGAACTGATGAGCTATTCAATGTTTATGACGGACTTAGTTACGTCATTTATTACGCATATTGATCGTGACGTCAGCCTACATATGCAATCTAAAGGTAGACTCGTGGATTATTGCGTTCTCGATCTCGTATCGAATGAGATCTCGCGAGGTACGAATGCCTAGTCGTAGCCTACACATGGCGTAATTGATTATGGCGTCCTATATATACTTGACTAGCAGATCGGATTCGTCTATTATTTCAGATATATTTTCCCACTCTGACAGTGATACAACAAAATGTTCCCCCGAGATAGTTCAGAACACCCATGGTGCGACGCCACGATTGCCGGACACATTGTTTTGGGCCCGGCTCAGAAACAATGTTTCTTAAAGATTTTTGTGCATCGGGTGTGCGGGTGGTAGTGGTCGTGGTGGTGGTGGTGGTGGTGGTGGTGGTGGTGGTGGTATGGGGTTGGGGAGGGGTGGGTGGTGTGTATAAGGAACATGTATGTACCATTTGGCGCAACGGGGGGGGGGGGGCTAAAAAGTCAGAAGCAATGTTTCTGAGACTTGAACGTGTATCAGAAGTATGAATCTATTTTTCAGTCTATTTTTCAGAAAGGGATCGAAAACAAATTTTCTTAAACATTTCCATGTATGAGTGGGCCGATCTTTTCGAAACCTGTTCATGCATCATGGGTTGGAAGCACTGTTTCCTGGACATAGGCCTACTTGTTGTATGTTCACATTTATTCTTCGAGAAGTCCTTTAAAAGATATAGCTTCAGTGGAGGAATCTAGTTTTAGCTATGCCCCGCCCATCTCTAGCTAAGCTCCACCCACGCTTTACGGAACTGCCTGCGTTGCGATCAATCGATCCGTGCACTCTCTGAATCTCAATTTCCAGAAAACTATACAAGTAAGCTGTTGAATATTTTGAAACTAACCTGACTGGTTGCTGCAACAATTGGCAGAAAGAGCACCCAGTCAGTTTAGTTTCAAAATCGACAAGAGCATGTTTATTAAATAGTAAAGACATACAATTCGTACAGCAACGCTTAGTCCGTCATCAATTATCAATGATTCATAACGTAATTGATTATGACATCAACCTACACATCACGTACTTGCGTATGACGTCATATGAATGATGGATAAACTAGAATCACCCATTAGGCTGTGGGGTCAAACTGGGTGGGTATTGGCTGGGACGGTGGAGTGACTGCACCAGGGGCAATTTTTGAAATCTAAATGCTCTCCACTAGGGGTCATCTCAGATTAAGCTTGCTTATGAGCTGCCAGCTGCCAAGAGAAACAGGCTATGCGGATTTGTGGATCTAATATGGATGCGAGTCCGGGATGGGAGTACACCCCTCCCCCCCCCCCTCCCTCTGGTGGGGCGCAGGATCAAGGGGTTAATATTATTCTGGTATTCTGCTGTTTAGATTTACATGTACTTATTAAACGTATTTTGCCACTGTCGGCCCTTGGTTACCGGGGTCGCAGAATCCAGGTACCGGGTAATGCCAATGCATTTCTGGTGATAATTTTGGACCGTGTCAGATGTGGATTGATTTAAAATCAAATGCCGTCAGATTTATACTGACCCGCATTTGAATTTCAGAATTTTATGCGGGGCGGGGTCTTGTCACTGATAACACGTAGACGTTGGGCCAACGTTAGCAACAGCAACATTGGCAACAGGTTGACAGATCGCAGTTGGCATTACAACTGTGGCCAAACGTTGGCCCAACGTTGGCTGTATCACTTGTTTGCCAACGTTGGGCCAGCATTGGAAAATTCACATTAAATCAAACAAAATCAACATAACATTCAAATTTTAATTTTTAAATTGTTAAATCATGCTCTCCACTATTCTCATGTCACCGCATTCATTGCACGTACACTATGACTATATAGTATACAGTCCTTTCACATGCCAACGCGTAGGCCTATGCATATTTGAACGTACGATTTCAACTAATATCACCTCTATAAATGTTCGAGACACTCTGACAGCATCTAACCTCAGTCCAAGGTTTACCAGGGAGACTGGTGGTTTTGAGTACAACACCACCAAACCCCCCCCCCCCCCTCCCACCCCACACGCACACACACCACCCCCACCCCAACACAAACTCCACCCCGCTCAGCTCCTCACCCGCCATCTGATCCCAACCGGCGGGAGGCTGACAATATGCCGGACTCAACTCAGGCCTTTTTTCCCGCTGTACCCCAGCCTCCCTGATCAGCCCATGCAAGCCCGTCCTTGGCCCAAGAAGCAAGCGCTTGTTTTAGACAGGTGTTACTATATTTAACGAGTCTCTGCCGTACATAATTATAATGACAGAGGCTATGGATACGATTCGAGTACATTGCAAAGCAAACCACAACAAAGAAATAGCTTATGATAAATTTATAACTTTTCTATTCTCTTTAGTCTTAGACTTAGATAATATTATTAATAATATACGAATAACGTTATCAAACCGGCGGCTGCGCAATGGCCCAGATTTTGGCCGGATCGCGTCAGACAGCCTTGGCGGCAGAACGTCTATAAATAGCTGACACACGATTCGTTCAGCCTCCGGGAAAACGCCACGTGACTCACATTAGAGCGCTCGCGGTCGCTATATACATATGTAGTAACCGTAAAGAATCATTTGAGAGAAAGATGAGTTAAGAAAAAAAATGATAAAATGATATTTACCTTGCGTGTAGTGTCATAGCTCTTCCTGGTACACAGCGTATCTATGGAATCCGTTTCAGCGTCCTGAATTCCCCGGTCTGGATTCCACCGTTTTCCCTTCATACACTCCGAAGCGGCAGGCAGTTGGGAATGAGAAGAAAGACCGGTGGATGTCTACGCGTTTGCGAGCCTATTATACACATCTGCGCGCGGTGTCAGTTAGCTATGTTAATTATATAATCTAAAAGGGACCTAGTTTCGATGTGGCTAGAAAATGAGAAAAATCGAACTCCGATGATACGAACAGATGTTATCGCGCGTTAGGTCAAAGGTCGGGACTATGCGGTACATGGACAACAATAAGCGGGCGTCGGAAAATCGCTCAATATCGACATAGAAAATAATGGGCCTGAGAGAACGAGTCCGGTATTGATCCTTTCTATTAACCAATAGCAAACGAACGCACTACAAAACGTCAGCAGCTGATAGCTGAGTTTGGTAACGGCTATTCGCGCCTGACAGTCACTGAACGAGCGAAGATCAGCAGGTGGGACAAATTACTCGTATGCAAATAGACACCAGATTTAGCGAAGGAAAATATGACGAAATGCAATGCAATCCATCCTAAATCTATCTTTGACGTATTGCTTGATTATGAAGCGTGCAACAAAGATCTCGTGCAAGCCAAGATTAGGAATGTTCCAAAACTTGTATATAGAATTTAAAAGGCCATTCAAACCCTAACAGGCGTAAATCGAAAATCACCTCGCTATGATGTAAATAATACCCCTCAAGTTTTACCGAGTATTGAATATAGTGCTTTGCCGGCCACTCTTCTAAAAGCTGCCAGCACGTGAATCGAAAATCTAGCCCTGTCGCAAATCTCCCAGTCAATTTTTATCAGGATCAATAACAGGAGCACGGGCCATGGTCGGATCCAGAGGGGCCGACTATACCGCCCACCCACCCACCCACCCCCACCCACCCTTAAAACATTCGTGGTTTATCATTTTCCTAACAATAGCAAATTTAAAAAAAGACAGCTGGAAATCCAATTTTCACGGGCAGGATCACCGCCTCCATCCCAACAAAGGTAGTGGGTCAATCCCTCTTAGACTAACCCCCCTTTCGGCACCCCCAACCCACCTCTAAACTAGTCTTAGATCGCCCATGATGAGGAGTAACGAAAAGCGGCTTAGTTATGATGTAAATAGCTACCCCGAGAATTATACCCCCTAAGGTCTTATCAAGATCTGTTTATCAATAACGGATGAGTAGCGATTTTAAAATGTAATGGTTGGGGCAAAAATCGGGCGACTTAAAGGTGCATATTAACACCAGAATGCTTGAAAATAAAATTGCTAAGATTGTATAGGCCTAAGTCCACTTTTAGATGCTTAAGATGCGTCCCTGGATGTAATGGATAGAAATACATCTTAGCATATGATGATTTCATTCCATGTGTATTAATATAATCTTTAAGTTGTGAAATTTATTTATAGAGGATGAGTAATGATTTTAATATTTAAGGCCGGTGTCCCATCCAAAAACTACCACGCCGGGTTAAATCTGAAATTTGGCTCCGTTATGATGATTTCAATTAAGCGTTACCTCTAGAATGCCACTCCTCAAGTTTTATCACAATCCGTTCACCAATAAGGGGATAGTAAAGATTGTAAAATTATGGGCTAAATGGTGGCGCATGGCGAAGGTGTCCTTATAAAACACGCCATGGTTGTGAATCGGTGATCAATTTCCCCGCAAGTTTTATCGACATCCACTCATTAAAATGGAGAAGTAGCAATTTTAAGGTGTGGCCACCGTCTAAAGAATCGGGAAGTTTATCGAAAATATGATTATATAATGATGCTGACAGTTACACATAGCCATAGAGTATCTCTCTCAAGTGTTGTAAAGATACCTTCATCAATAACGGAGGAGTGGGCATTAAAAATGTAAAGGTTGGCGCCCTACTAAAACCCACCTAGGTTGTGAATCCGAAATCCAGTTTCGCATTGATGCCGAGAGTTACCCATCGAATATCCCGCTCAAGTTTTATAGAGATCCGTTCATCAACAAAGGCGGAGTAGCGATTTTACAAGATTGGCAGGCCCTAAGGGTGGGGCGGGGGCTTTTAAAACATACCAGTTGTTGAATAATTCCTTAATGACGGCAATAGCGATCCATAAATTAGCTCACTTAAGTTTTGTACTGATCAATCACAGATTAGTAGCAATTTTAAATTTTAATGTTGGGATGCCCTCCTAAAACTCAACATGGCGGGAGTGTTCGGCGCGATGTCGGTACTTATCCATAGAATAGACATGTGACTTTTCACCGTTCAAGCCAAGAACAAGAATATGAGTTAGCTTTAGTAATCCGGTCCGTATCTAACAAAGAAAGTTTGTCCAGTATGCCGCCCAGCGTCGTTGATAGTTTCAATCGTGCTGCCGCGGGGTCCAAAGCGTGTATCTTGGAAACAATGTTGCTAAAAGCTGTTGCTCCGTTTTAGCTTTTGAGACCAAAATTGGCATACGTCTTCGAGACGAGATGGACAACTATTCACTCAAGTTTGAGGGAGATCGCTTCAGTAGAACCATAGTTATTTGTAAATGTTTAAAAAATGTCCACTTTGAAAACAATGTTGCTGAAAGCTCTTGCTGTTGCGTTTTGTATGTTGGCCCCAGATTAGTTAGTATACCTCTTCCGACGCCCTGGCAAACTTCCACACACGTTTGGAGATGATTCCTCCAGTAGAACCACCGTTGTTAAAATCTCCTAACCCTTCCCATGCTGATGCCAAAATTATATGATTTAATGGTTCGACAGCGAAGAATCTGGTGTACATTTTAATCAATTTTAGTGGACGTTGTTGCTGTCTACAGCAGCACCATCGTCCGCCAAATTTGGTGAGAACTGAACACTAGTTCATATTTTAATTTAATTTGAAAATTTAAAAGTTTGACATCAGAATTGTACGATTTAAGAAAAAGAAGAATAAGCACTCTGAGCTTACATTAACCCTTGTGTCCATCGACGCTGGTAAAAAATTAGAACTGCGCAGTACGAACAGCCATGCCAAACAAATGGCGGTTCATAAATGGGCTGCCTGTATTATGCCTATTACACATACACGCGACGCCATGTATTTTCGAGTGGAGAGCACATATGGGACATGGTCATGAACGGATAGTCCCATTTTTTGTGGAAGTGGGTTTTGCACACCCCACCCATACCCACCCCACCCACACCGCCTCTCGGAATTATTTCAGAATTAGATGCTCTAAGAAGCCCTTCGAAGATACAATTTCAGTATTTCTATTGGCAAAAACACCACAAAACTAACAAATTTGAACTCTATAAGGTGCGCTCGGTGGCGGTGCTGGCTGCATGGCTTTACGCCCTATTTTGCCAATGCGCTTAGTGACCATGTGACCTAGATATTTAATACTTTGAGACTCAAATTACCTTTACCTACTACAATTTGAATATGTGACAATTTTGGTTATTCTACCTTCTGGCATTCCCGAATTGTGGGTAAAAAATCTGTATTTTGGAATGGCCTAACATTTGACATTAACACCTCAAGTTTCAACTCTCGATAACCAACCACAATATCAATATGATTATATGTGACAAATTTGTTCAGTCTACTGTCTTGCATTCCTGAGTTATCGCCAAAAATGGACATCCCGGTATGGAGTTAGTGATCCAGTGAATTAAAGTAGTAGTGTCGGAATTAAAATGATACCACCTCCCTCAACTGGCCGCCGTTCGGCGATCTGTGGCCCCCACCGCCCACTCAATCCCTGGGGCATAGGTTGTTGAGACGGGGTGGGGGCACCACGGATCGCCGAATGGCTGCCTGGTAGTATAGGGTCTGAACGCCCATTTAGAGACAAGGTTTTGACGTGCTCGGTAACGGGTAAAGAGTAATACTGTCATGAAACAAAAAAAAAAAAACTCCCGCGCCCCACCTCTTCGGGAGAACCCCCGCTTTTATCGCTGGCCCTGTCTGGCGGCCTCTCTCTCTTTCTCTCTCGCTCTCTCTCTCTCTCTCTCTCTGCAGGGTTTTTCAGTGGTTCTCCGTTGCTCCTATTTTTCGTACTGTCGACTTGGTACCACCATCTTTTTACTTTTTACTTTTGAGAGATTTGAACCATGGTTTTTTGTATTAGAATTCAGCGCTGTTACCAACTGAGCCAACGGAGAACCGATAATTAGATTACAAATAAATTTACTAATTGTTGTGCAATAATAGCAAACAGATCGATAACACACTGGTAACTACAAAATTACAGTCTATAATATATAAGTTATCTCGAAGTGACGTCAAGATCTAGAGGGACTGATAAGCGCAGCAATACAGCAATGAGAACACATAACTTATCAGCTATAATTACTAATGCATACATGTTCGATGTAGTTAATGCGTTGGATCCTCGTTTTGTGTTATTAGCAAACTTAAAATCACAGGTTCAAATCTTACTATTCGCATTTGTGGATAACTCGGCCATTTTTTGTCCGATTTTAAAATGGTAAACAGTTTTGAAATTATCGTTTCTTTCCGGTCCTGATCGGTACCAAAAACGCCGAGAATGAAGTGATTTCTCGGTACAATATAAGTATACACTCTCTCACAATACTGACACATGGATCTGATGCGTGCTACGTGTTCTTACGGACTTAGCCATACCTCTCTCATAGGGCTTTACACACGCGTACTATCCTATCCAGGGGGCATGCATGCTCGCACCCGGAGCAGTCATCCCATACCCGGCCTAGCTGTGGCAGCCCGTACCCGTCCGGCCGATCGGCGCTACATGATCACGTGATTCCATGTCTACAATTACTCTTTCCCCGCACAGTTACATAAAACCCATGATTGCAGACAACAGACCGGCGACTGGGCCAAAGTCAAGAATAGTAGTTTAGCCCACCTGCTATGCGTTAACACCCAATTAGACACAGCATCGATAATGGTATACCACATGTGAACGCACAACCATACATTACGTGTAAACACTCAACTACATGTAAACGCTCATCTACAAACAATATTACACACAATGGGCCTGAGCGCCCCCACACACATCTGAACGCTCATTTAAAGACAAGCATCCACTATCACATCGACACGACAGACCCCCACAGGAACTGATCGCCAGCACCACACATAATAGCGTCTGAACGCCCATTTAGAGACAGGCATCCACAGGAATATACACATCCACTATCACATCGACACGACATACCCCCAAAGGTACTGATAGCCAGCACCACCCATAATAGGGTCTGAATGCCCATTTAGAGACAGGCATCCACAGGGATATACGTATCCACTATCACATCGACACGATGGACAGCCACAAGTACTGATCGCCAGCACCACACAATATGGTCTGAACGCTCATTTAGAGACAGGCATCCACAGGGATATACGCATTCACTATCACATCGACACGACGGACCCCCACAGGTACTGATCGCCAGCACCACACATAATATGGTCTGAACACCCATTTAGAGACAACCATCCACCGGGATATAAACCATGATTACTGGTGCACAGCTTCGCGCTATTCCAAAGCAATTCGGCCTTATAGGCTACTCTAAGGTCAAGAAAGCGGACCTGCTCCAGATGATCAGACAGGCCAGTGCCGAGGAGTTTCAGAAGTGACTCTCCCGAGCAATGAAGATGGGAACATTTTCAGCGCTTACAAAAGATGATCCTTGGAATCCCCACAAGAAAGAGCAGCGGATACGTGAGCTTCGTCAGTTAGATGAGGAGGTGACTGCTAGCTTGCGAGCCAAGACTGTTGCGAGGCGGATGGCGGCCCATCCACTGGAGTGCTTACCTCCCCTACACAGAATCACTAAGTGAGTGATGAGGGGGCCGAGGGCTGAACCCTTAGCCCAGAGCATGAGGCGAGAAGGCGAACACATTCTCGACCAGCGTCTCGGCGAAAGGGAGACAGAGGATAGAGGACACTGGTCAGTACACTGGACATTCTTCAGAGGTCTAGAGGGAGACGTCAAAGGCCAGATCATGCAAAAGATCCAGCAGACTGATCAGAATGCCTTCTACCTCTGCTACACCCACAACTATCGCATCCGTCACATCTAAGATGGTATGGCGAGGCTCTTCCACAAGAATGCTCCATGGAGCCCATGGCTGAACATGATAGGAGCAGCTCAGGACTGGGTGGCAGCAAGAGAGCAAGCCCGCCTCGACACAGACAATATCGATCGACCCAATACCAAGTGGGCTTTCATTCGATCCATCAACGTTGAGGTCAGGGCTGTCATCGACCACCAACCTCTGCTTGGGACAGGCCCCTCCCAGACTGGCTATGACAGAAGAAGCATATCTCTGGAGATGTCTAGCAGTCCACTGAGGAGCGAGAGCTGATAGAAGTACAGCTCATGCACGAGAGCTTGCCATACAGTTGTACGGCAAGACAGTGACAGTACCTGATGTCCGCAAGACCTCGCTGGAGCAGATGGACAAGGTAGAGTTCTTCGCCAAGATCGGGATTCACGTGTATGAACCAACTGGAGAGGGCACCTGGCACTTGATCAGGCAAGCGGCTCACTACCGTGACACCATGACCATCGGAGTGTGGGACCACCATGCCTTCTTCATCAAGAACATCTCCAAGCTGGCACATACACTAGTCTGCAATCACTGTCAGCAGAGGTTTACACAGACATGCAATCTTCAGCGCCACACTGATCACTGTACAGGTGGAAAAACAACAATCATGTGTCCTGCGAGAAGGTTGAGGCACCACAGTCTGCATATGAGAAAGCCTTCTATCCGCCCCAACCCTCCAGTTCAGCAGCTACTCGTTGGATCGAGTATGAGTCGAGAAACAGAGGCGTACACATACACCATGTAGAGTGTGGGCATGGTGGCGAGCATTGGCTCGAGGGTGCTCCCGTAGATGGTTATGATCCGACCACCAACACCATTTACCAGTTCCATGGCTGTCACTGGCATGGGTGTCCACAACACCAGCGAGGTGAGGATGCCGAACAAAGATACCGCAAGACAGTCCTGAGAGAGGAGAAGCTGAGAGCCTCTGGATGCACGATTGTGCTACAGTGGGAGTGCTGTATAAAACGCTGTCCAAGTGTCCCTAAACGAGTTCGGACTGTCCCATACCCACACTTCATAGTTTACGACTTCGAAGCACTCCTAGATGGTATCAAGACTCACCCTACGGAGACTCTCACGATCGAGAGTACTCACATACCTATCTCTGTGTCAGTTGGCTGCTTCTTAGATGTCCCCACAAGTGAGTCCACTCACCTCTGCAATCTTGATCCCAAAGAACTGATCAGAGAGTTCATGCTGGTGATCCAACAGCGAGCATATCTAATCCAGACAAGGGCTAGGGCACAGTACATACCGACAGACCTGTACAAGCACCCAAAGCAACATCAGCAACTGATCAACGAGTGGTGTGACCAATTTCCTTTACTGAGGTTCAACTCTGGGTGGTATGACCTGAACCTCATCAAGAAGTACTTTGTCGATGAGCTGACTGACAGTACAGGTACAGTGAAAGTTGCCAAGAAGTCTAGTCAGACCATGTTCCTCATAAAACCTGAGCTACGGTTTCTCGATGTGCTTAACTACCTCGGCCCAGGAGTCTCGTATGAGGTATGGGTCAAAACTTACAGGTGTACACAGCAGAAGAGCTGGTTCCCATATGAATGGTTTGACACACATGAGAAGCTCAACTATCCAGGGCTTCATGACTACTCAGCATGGAAATCCAAGTTCATGGGTGGCTACCTCTTGACGTGATCAGAGTGGGAACAGTGTAACCAGACATTCAGCGAGCATGGAATGCGGACATTCGCTGACTGGCTGCGATATTACAACAACCTGGACGTCAGTCCATTCATCGAAGCCCTAGAGCGGATGCGGGAGCTCTACACAGAATGAGAAATAGACATCCTTAAAGATGCAGTGTCTCCCCCAGGTGTGTCACTGCAGTACCTCCTACATGGAACCACTCAGCACATGCTGGATGTTAGCCTCTATTCACTGGCCAAGGAAGCCTATGAGATGCTGAAGGGTGCTGGCTGTTGTTGGAGGTTCCAGCATCGTGTTCACCATATACCATGATGCCGGAGTGACTCGAATCCGCCAGAGTGAGCGTGTCCGCCAACGTCTACTCGGCTATGACGCAAATGCCCTGTACCTGTCAACGATGGCCAAAGAGATGCCATGTGGTAAGGAGACAGTGCACCATTGAACCGGTGCCAGTGGGGTAGCTAGCTTTAAGGAGGCTCTCCTAGCACACAGCTGGTTTGTATTTGCTGAGGTGGATATAGAGGTCCCCAAGGCGCTGTGGGGAAAGTTCGAGGAAATGCCTCCTCTCTTCTATAACCGCAAGATCCAGGTAGAGGCAATCTCATCTGAGATGCTGGCATATCTAGGGCAAATAGGGAGGAAGCAGCCCACCACCCAGAAGCTGGTCGGTGCCCTCTCTGGCAAGAAGTGGCTGCTGTACACCCCGACCCTCAAGTGGTATATAACCCATGGCCTGGAGATAACTGCTGTATACCGCACCATAGTCTATGAGGCCAAGCGCCCATTCGAGTGGTTCATGGAGAATGTTATGGAGGCCCGCCGCTCGGGAGATGTAGATAAAAGCAAGGCGCTCTTGGCAGATCTCTTCAAACTCCTCGGCAACAGTGCCTACTGGAAGCTAATCGAGGCCCTAGAACGCCATAGCAACACCACCTTCATGAAGGATGAATGCGTGGTAGACAAGGCCCTGTATAGTGCATGGTTCGAAGATCTCGAGGAGATCGGTGAGTCATACGAGCTCCAGAGTCGCAAGCTGAGAATCACAATTCGAAGGCCCTTCCAGGTGGGGATAGCCATTTATGAGCTCACGAAGCTGCGAATGGTGGAGTTCTACTACGACTTCCTCGATCGCTATGTAGCTTGTGACAGCGTTGAGTACACTGACTCTGCATATATCGCTATAGCAGGCTCCAACCTCGACGACGTCATTCGCCCTGAGATGCGAGCAGAGTACCAGGCTCATAAACGGGACTGGCTAGCTTGGGACAAATGGTCTGGATGGACTCCGGGACTGTTCAAGCTCGAGGTCGAAGGCTCTTGTGGCATCGCTCTCTGCTCCAAATGCTACTACGTGGAGAGCGCAGCTGCAAGTAAGTGCCCGGCTAAGGGAATGTCAAAGCATCAGAATGAGGTCTCTTGGCAGAGATTCTACTGTGCCCTACATGCCGGGGTGGACAGAGCTAAAAACCGAGGCTTACGCATGCGCAACCAAGGTATGTTGATGTATGAGCAGGAAAAACTCGGACTCTCCACCTACTATGATAAGCGCCATGTGCTGCCAGATGGTGTCCATACCGAGCCCATCGAGTATCATGTTAGCACCCTAGGGGTGGTAGCTGTGTGTCTGCAGGGACTAGCTGAAGCTCTTCTCTGAGAAATGGGCGCCTAGGCACTCCGTGCTGGCATGCCAGGTAGTACAGTATAGGCCGCCCCTCCGCCTCCACATACCTGTGAACATCTATCGACCAGTTAGGATCTGTTGCATACCATCGACCACCTTCGAGCTCACCAGACACATACAGGTACCGAACGAGCCTCTACCGGCTTCTTCACGATTAGCCTAATAACCTTGGCATTGGATCTCTCCACCACAGCAGGCAGGCCTCTCACCCATACTCTAGAACATTCACTCGGCGCGGCCATTTCCTGGGCATATTGGTGTGGGAACAGTCTCTCTGCCATTGTCCGATTCCACTGCTCAACGATAGCCTGGGTACGGTGATGCCCTACCTCGCCTCGCCTGACTGCCACACCGTGTTTCCGCATGAGGACTGCAGTCTTACTTCTGAACTCCTTACCCTCATCCACCTGCAAAAATTATGGCCAATGGAGGGGAATTTCCGAATACTCGTAGACACCCTGGAATGCCTGGGCCACATGGCCAGCTGACTTGTATGTGAGCGGTACTGCGGTCTTGAACCTGCTGGCGACATCGACGATGGTGAGGGCATACTTGTAGGTCTTACGACCAACCGAGTCGTGGGGAAGGAATAGAACATCTGCCTGGTGAACTCTGTTCGGGACAGTTTCCTCGAAATGGGCATGCCTGATGTGCCGTGGACGAGGTCTGTATATCTGCCACATCGCTTGGTGGCTGAGCCACTGGCTAACTGTCTCAAATGTGAAGTTGTAGCCCTTGCGACATGCCAATCTTGAGTAGTTGAGGGGGTTCATGGTAATATCCACCAGGCTGGTAGTGGAATTCCTCAAGAAAGACGGAACTCCCAGATGTCATCACTGATGTCCACTCCCGTCCTGTCACGCACGGCCTGGCCGAATTCTAAACAGATGAACAGACGACCGTCATTCATTCGGACATCACTGAAGACCTCGTCAGACACCTCCGTACACTGGCGTCTAATCTCTGCTGGATCCTCACTGAACATTAGTTTATCGACCAACCCTCGGAAGTTAAGGGTCTTGACCATGTCGTACAGAGACACCATCCTTATATAGTATGGCTTAAATGTTCAGCGGCCCAGATGGCCATGAGCGCTATGGCGACGTATGGTAGCCAAGGGCATGCGACTCCGAAGAAAGTACCTACTCCTGAGGTGATGTCTGGTATGGCTTCAGAAATCTTCTCCACCCCATGGAGAGCATTGTTGGTGATCTTGCGGACCATCTTGCCAGCCTTCATTGTGAACAGAGCGATGAGAGCCCCAACTGCTGCCAACAGCCTGATAGAACCTTTTATGTAAGTGTGATAGATTCCTTTTGCTCTGTGTACTAGCTTGCAGGATTCAGGCTCTACATCATCATACTCACCACCGTACTCGTCTGCATCATAATCCTCCTCATCATAGTCGTCCTCATAGGCCTCGTCATCTATATCCTCGACTGGATCAGCCTCTGGTTCATACATTGCTCTGAGAAGCCGTCGCTGGGGCAGCTATATAGTAGCTTTAAACTGTAGTCTATAGCATGGCATCCGCAATCTTGAATGCTGGAGTGTTTGCCTTAGCGAACTGAGGACTCAGCTTTGCCGACAGAAGGCGGCAGAGGTCGAGCATGAGGATCATAACCAGGCGATGGAGAAGCTGTCTAAGGAGAAGTTTGAGTACAGCAAAGCCCTCGAGCATATGCGCCAGAGGGAGGCACGCCGACGACAACTCCACGCTCAGGCCAACCAGAGCATCAAAGAGGCAGATGAGAGTCTCGATGAGTACTATGAGGCTGTAAAGATATCTGAGCCAACACTCGACTATGAAGCATCGACAGGTCAGAAGACAGCAGAGCTTATAGTAGTGGTGGCAGCTGCAGCTGTGATGACAGGAGTCGTGCTCTACGCACGCTCAAGCTGAATACCTGATGTGTTCAACACGCATACCTTAGCATAGCGAAAGTAAAGTACCATCACACCTAATGAGCGACTCCCAGCTATGAGGTTTCTGATATTGAAGCTGAGCCAGTTGTCCTGATTAGGTGGGATGTCCCTGCCCCCGAGGTGTGACAGCCCTCGAGTGCCGACTCGAAGTCGTCCCTTCCACTGGTTAGGCGCAGAAGTGCATATGACTTAGTTTTCTGTCTGTAGAGTTGGCAATCAGCCAGCTCGCGTACATCACCAAGAACATTGGTCCCAGCAATGACAAGCTTGAAGCCGTCTAGCTTATCCACCTGCTGGATGCTCCTTCCTTCTGAACCAGGACTGCAACAGCGACACAGTCCGATGCACCATGATGCAATGTCAGCTCTACCCGTTGGTTAGCTGTGGCTTTGACCTGCTGGTATTCTCGCTCCACATGCACGATCCGCTGTTTGGAACCCGTTTGCTTGAGCTTCTGGTCATTCTCGTCATGCCAGACATGAAGCCTTGGAGCATTCATCATCGCATCTGCGAGCTGCTCAGTGTACACCCAGAGGAACAGCCTGTCCTGCATGGCAGCCGGATTCATGTGTGTGTTCTCGAGGAGGGTTAAGAGTGGAACTGCCATGGGCTTCTCGACACCTGCCCATTGTTCGAATTCCATGAACCCCTCATTGCACCCCACAGGGTAGTACCCCTTTCCATTCGCATAGAAGGTTGGTCCATGAGCCAGCGGACCTAGGACTCGGTACTCATCGTTCACATAGGTGGTGTCCACAGTTCTGTTGTTCTGAACAATCTCCCACCTGTTCAGAACCTGCGGGAGCTCTACCATCTGTTCTATTGTGCTCTGAAGCGTGAACTCGAGTGTCATGCTCTTGATCTCGTGGATCTGTGCTGAGATTGCAAAGTCAATGTACTTCCCAGCAGCGGACAACAGGTTCTCATCGTGTATACTGGGTTGAATGACCGTCTTGTTTAAGGTCTGGGTATATAGAGATTTTAAACGGCTGCCATGTTTGGTAAAGTTCTCCAGCAGATTGTTTATAGGCAGCTGGACAAGTCGGCACAACAGTCACAGCCACGGCGTGCCCTGTCCCACTGTGACAGGGTCAGTCTGATGCGGAGATACTGGCCACCATAGAAGAAGGAGCACCAGCTCGTAGTACAAAAGTACTCCTGACTCGGATACTCTACCGGAAGTTTGACAGCCCCCAGGGCAAGATACTACCCAACCTACCTGTGGCCTCAACCAGCACTCCTGTTATTCTAGCTCTCCAAAGTGCGAGGGTCAGACCCAAAAATCTACTAACGGTCGGGAAGTGGGCTGAAGTTTTTAGCCTCCATAGCCAGGAAGAGTGAGAGCTGCTGGATAACCTCCAGTCTAAAGCACATAGCAACATCAGGGTCAGGGCTTGTGAGCCCATCTTCAACGCCAGAGAGCGCGAGAGATTGTACAGTGATCTGGAAGCATTTCTGCTATTCCCAAAAGAGGACTGGGAGGGATACCTCATCAACCCCCCCCCCACCACCCCACGTCCACAATTGGAGCTGAAGGATAGCAACCAGGCATTGTGGCAGATGTTCGGTGAAATCTCGTGGGTGTACTTCTGAAAGAAGGATGAAGACCGTTATCTTTGTGTGCCGGATGCGCCTGGTGATGTTGCTGAGGTAAGTGACTGTCTTCTGGTCCTTTGCAGGATCATCGATAACTGGAACAAATGGTTCTGTCATTCGGGCTGCCAACAGCTTCTCCATCAGTGCTTGCAAGTTCTTGGTGAATGGGCCATTGTACTATTGATCATTACTGTCAACCGCCTCAGCGGCGGAGTCAGACACCAGAAGGATGTATTGAGAGTGTAGCTGTTCGGCCAGGAGAGCCCGTAGCAAGATGTTTTTAACGTGTCCTGAATGGGCAATGATCAGCATCACCGGGCCAGCATCAGCTGGCCTACTGTCGAATGGTACAGACATGCGTGCGGAGGATGGTTAGCACTTGGTCGGCGGTAGCCTCGTCTATATCTGGGAGACTAAATGGCAGTACTTCCTGCCCCAGCTCTTTCACCTGCAGAGCAGGCAATCCTGCACCTCAGGCGGATACGAAGGATGCAATGGAGGCATCAAGCATGAAATCCCAGCAGCAGCTGAGAAGATAGCGTAGAGGGACTGTGTCATCACCAACAGTGTCTAATACATCCAGTATCTGTCTGATACATGCATGGGAAGCGATGACTACCCTGTGGTCTTAAACGGCAAACCAAAAAACCCTAACTTCTTCACCTTTGGTAGCTGGAGGCTGGCGGTAGCACATGTTTTGCCATCGACAGTGATATGGCTCAGGCCGAGGGTGCCTATCTTGAGATTCTCTCCATCCTGTCAGAATGAGCTCCGTGGTTTCAGGTGATCCTTAACCAGGTCCTGTGCAAAAGACTCAACCATAACCTTGATGGCTCCAGCCTCATCGACGCCGAGCATACCTCGCATCGTCGCCCTCTCCCTGATGCCCATCCCCTTATAAACAGTCTTGGCCTTGTTACTGGCCAATTGTCCTACCGTATCAGTGTTCCTGATGAGATCTTGGGTGGCGATGGTACCTCGGATCTGCCGCGGGTCTCCATTCTCATCGAAGTCTAGGAAGGAAATAGGGGCAACAGTGTCCTCTGAACTGAGGCGTGCCTCACCCAAGTGAGCAAGAACACCTAGCTCTTTGCTTTCCAGGTCTGTGAGTGACAGAGTCATAGTGCTATATACAGACGGGTTATACATACTAGTTATACACCCAGTGAAATAGTTGGGCAGAGGAGGACCACGCAGTCGGCCAAGGGAATATGTAGCAGTGCTCAGGGTACTGGCCCTCTCTGCAGGTGCATGCCTTGTGGGCGGTCCACCATTCCCGGGCATTGGCAATCCTCAGTCCGCATGCTCGACTATGGTCTACACACCGCCCTCTGGAACACCATGCCTCATATGCTGCAGGGGTCTCGTGATCCATCTCTCACTATTCAAAGGTTTTAAACGTAGGCGACGATGATCTCAGCCATTGCATTCGTTGCTAGCCCCAGAACCGCGGCCTCCATTAGTGTAACACGTTCACCCATGATCTTGGTGGCAACAGTGTATGAGTCACCACTGAGGGCGATCTTTGGGATGGGGTCAGTTATTCCGCGACAGTGTCCGGCCACCCTACTCACCACTGTAGCGAGGACAGCCATCTTCACCACGGCCACATTCGCTGCCACGTTACTGGCGACATGGACTGCCAGAGGTTTTGCTTTGGTCAATAACTTCTGTGTCTTGGTTCGCAGCAGGTTCTCCACCTTCTGAAGAGTTGCCTGGCTCTCGGGTAGTTGCTTCACGATCTGTACCGTTGACGTTATTGTTTAAGCACTGAGTATACAATGCGGTTAAACGTCTGCATCCCCTGTCGAGGGAGCTAATAAGATCTTCCCAGTCTGCGTCTGCCAGGTGGCCGGGTTGATACTCAGAAATATTCATCTCTCTATTGAGACATCTTAAACATGTCCAGAAGTACTATGATATCTTCCGGAGGGAGTTGAAGGACTACAAGAAGAAGACACCAGATTTAGCTCGCTCGCTCAGCTCTCCGGTGCTGAGCTGACAGAGGAGCTGACAGCTGTGAAGCTTTATCTAGGATTTGGCAATGGACAGAACTGCTTCCTCGAATACCTTATCATGGGCGGGAGTATCGTGAGCAGCTCATGTAAGCTAAAGGTTTCTACAAGGATCAGGAGTATCTGTCAAATGTGTTCCAGCAGTTGCAGACCGCCATGGCCTCACCAGACTCAGAGGTGAACACGGCTCTGTGATACTACAAGCTGGAAAAAGGATGCACTGCAGAACCCTCCAGCCCTTGGATGTGCATCTTAGCAGTGGGTATAGGACCTGTAGTGCATGCAAAGCTGGTTCAGTGTCTCACCGTGGTCCCCACTGCTACTGTAGAGAGTCAGGATAGTCTTATAGCTGATTTGCTAGTGGCGGAGTAGGGTGATCCAAAGCGCCATGATAGCTAGGCCTGATAACACTCGTAGAGCTACCATGGGAAGCAGTGTCATGTCAACTGGCTGCAGTGTCGGGGTCAGAACGCCTGGAGCTGCTGTGTTGACTGGCTGCAGTGTCAGGGTCGGAATGACTGTATAGCCCATACAACGCATAGGTGGGTTGATGTCAGTGTTGAAGCCGAAGTGGAGTTGGAGGTCCTCGATGTTCACGATCATGTTGCCAGGAATCAACTGTAGGTGTGGCGAAATAGCAAAGTCAAGGTTGCAATGGGCCTTCTGCAACCCCTGCTGGAACTTAGCAATAAGACTGCTGGGGTCTGCCATGATGATCATATCCTCAACGAGACTGATGAACATGGCCTGGACCTCTGCTCCACTGACACCATCTATGAAATGCCGCAGCTGGCTATGTGCTGTAAGGAGGCAGTAGCACAGTGCTTCCAGGGACTGGTTGATTCGAACGATCCATGCTGGTGTGAGGCCTGGGGTGGTGTGTGGGACAAAGTACTTCCACTCATCTGGATAGTTCTGCCACAAGCCAGTGATGTGTATATTTTGCACCAGTGCTCCAGGGTTGGAGTCTGGATTCAACGAGAATGTTGCTGTCTTCCAACGCCCTACTCGTCGGGGTGTTCAATAAGAGAATCCTGAGTAGTCACATCTCGGGTCACCATACATAACCCCTAGACTGCTGTTGTCACCACCATGTCACTGAAAGTCTTGGTGAGCACTGAACTCTCTCTGTAGTCTGCTGGCCGCTGAGATGCTATGACTGTTGAGCTGTGGGTTGAAGTCATTTGTAGGCTCGGATTCGTCGCACCGTGAAGTACACGTGGAATCTGAGACCACTGCCGATGAGCATAGCTTCAGGAGTACCATAATAGGAATGAAGCAGGGTGGAAGTTACCCCACATCCTGCCGTGGCACACCACACGGCAAAGTTCAGCTGCTGATTCCAGTATGAGAGGCTTGGAGCAGCCATCCAAGTATGAGCTTGTTTCACATCCTTGATGGTGATGGGGCAGTTGGTCAGCGGTCGTGCGTTGATGGAGAAGCAGGTTCGGGACCATCCATCCACTGTGATGGAGAACAGTGTTAGCTCCGGTATATCATCCAGTAGACCTCTCAGGCCAGTCAAGGGTGTACCCAGGAGGGGCGGTTGGCTCTGGATGACTGTCGTGAGGTTCAGTGGGAAGGCCATCTATACTGGTGTTCTTAAAGCTACCATACAGGCAGCACACTATTTGTAGTCGTCTCGACTGCAGAGACCAGCGAGGTGACCTCGCCGTAACATCTCGTTTTTAACTCCTCCATATCAATCCGCCCGCTGGAGCCTTTGAGGTATTGCTATCGCAATATAGGTTTCTACATGTGGTACAGGGCTTGGACCTTCAATATATGGTGGTACTCTTCATTGGTGACATGTCGGGTGCCAGTAGCTTTCTGAGACGTGACATCTGGAACTTCACCTTATGCCCAAGATAGTAGGTCCGCCGCTGGTTGGCTTTCTTGGTTTTACACTTCTGCGCCATCTCCTCTTCCCACAGTATGGCATCTGCCTCATCCTCGTCTGTGACATCGTCGTAGATATCTGGCTCATCGTCGTCTGTCAAGACGCCTGCATCCCGCTTACTCTCCTCCAGGAGGGCCTGCCAGTATCGGGAAACTTCACTGTTCCTTTGCCTCCTTGCAATGCTCGCATTCTGTTGATACCAGCTCTCCCGCTGTAGTCGCTCTCCTTCTTGTTGCAGTGCGAGTCTCCGGGCCTTTATCAGTACAGGGGTCATAAAGGGGCAACCCTGTAGCGGGCTCTTCATCATCTCGGCAAAGGTCAGATATTCCTGGTGTGATATCATGTCAGGTCAATGAGTAATAAGAGTGTAAACTCTAAATGGGCATCCGATACCCCATCCGTGCTGGTATATATGTTAATGGAAGGGCTGTCAAACAGGTGATTTACAGGTGTGAACAGGCTAGGACTGATAGCTTTCCATAGGTTGCTGTTGGCACCTGGGAGATACTCTATCACGTCCCGACAGACCTCTACCAGTGAGCTGCTGTGTGCACTGCCCGGAGGTTGATGTAGCACATCAGCATGTATGTATGTTGTGCCCCGCTGGGGCACCTCGAAGAGGACCCATTCTACACGGTACTGTACCACCCATCTCCCCTCTAGAGAAGGTGAGATTACGTTCTCACCACTGAAGAGCAGCAGTCGGACAATCGACATGGTTATATCTCATGTTTAAACCCCTCCTATAGCGTGCTATGGAACCCATATTTGCTCACTCGACTGGTCTTGCTGACCTGGCAGATGTGTACGCAGTTGATGCTGCCAAGGTAAAAGAGAGCGATGGCAAGTCATTCACCCTACAGTACGAAGCAAACTCAAAGGCATTCTCCCTCCACCCCATTGGTGGTGATGGGGTGGAACTGCTCACAGACCTCAAGGATGTGTCAAAGGAGTGCTTGGGTCGCTACATTGATGGCCCACAAGATCGTGTTTCGGAACGATTTCCCGAAGAGGAAGTACATCGTCGAGCCTTTGATTGAACTCTCGGATACAGAGGTGGCATACATCAACACCTTAAATAACGACCTCAACTTTCATCTGGTCAAACCCTATTCGAGTGGTGCCCTGCCGATGGCCCATGATGGTCTGCTATTGACCCTGGCAAAAAACCTGCAGTTCATATTTGAGAAGAATGAAGTATGGTACCGCACTGGACCTGGAGGTGACTGGCAAACATGGTTGCCCCTATATAGGCCTCCTGCAGTCATTGACATAGAGGTTACTCCCCTCTCCACTGTTGTGAAAAAGGATGGGACAGTTCGAAAGCTCTACAATCTGGGGTCATCCTGCCTCACCTACATAGGTGAAGGTGTCTCCCTGACGATGGTGAGTCACCGGATCGGGGTTACAGGCGGAAATCTCCTGCTGCATCGTCCATTCGATGGACCAGAAGAAGCTGTTAACCTCCAGGAGGGCACCCTATGGGTAGATGGTGTGGTGTCTTGTTAACGTGGATTAATCAGAGGCACCTCACCGATCCTTATATATCCGTGAGGTATCCCTGCACGTGTAGCCACTTGTAAATATTGTATCTATATTCAGCTGTAGGTGTATCCTTTAGATGTTTTCTTTAATTATCTATTTATCGCTGTAGTTTAGTCCGACTCCGTTTTACCCCTATTAATATATCACTCAACGTTTTAATGTTACAATCTATCACCGCACCACCATCCATGTATCCAACCGCCGCCCCCCCCCCCACATCCCTCCATCCATCTGTCCACCCATCCTACTATCCATTTATCCAACCACCGACCCATCCATCCAGCCATTAAATGCGGCCATGTGTCAATAAAATTCCCATTCATGTGGGGTCCAGTTACTGGCCATGCGATCTGGCAATCCAATCAACACATGCTGATGTGGAATGTCTCTGGGTGTATAGTTAACAAACCTGGCCTGTCATCCTGGCGACTTGTCGACGATTTAGTGCCCATTACAGTTTACATCCTGACATTTTAATGTTCGATAGTTTCAGCGGAATCAAACCAAGATTATTCCATATGATAACCCAATTTATGAACTTAAAGATCACATCAATTGTCACCATGTAACCACCCACCACACCACACCTAGGGCGCAAAGATGCTGACACCGGGGACGTTGCGGGGACGTTGTGTTAGGCAAATTGAGAGGATTGTAATTTTGCGAGACGAGATGTTGTAGTGACCAAGCCTGGTGATATTTGCTATTCTGCCATTGCTGTTTATAACGACCGCCTCTCGTCGTGTCATTGAGTTTCCTATATTGTACTGTCGCTGTTCATAACGACCAGCTCTCGTCGTGTTATTGGATTACCTGTTGCCGTGCTATTGGATTAACTGTTGCTATTGTCCGGTTGCTGGTTATAACGACCACCTCTCGTCGTGTCCTTTTATTAACTATAAGGTACTGTCTCTGTTCATAACGACCACCTTTCGCTGGATCATTGGATTGCTTATACCGTAATATTGCTGTTTATAACGACCGCCTCTCGTCGTGTCATTGGATTAACTATACATACGGTACTGTCTCTGTTTATAATGACCACCTTTCGCTGGATCATTGGATTGCTTATACCGTACTATTGCTGTTTATAACGACAACCTCTCGTCGTGTCATTGGATTAACTATAAGGTACTGTCTCTGTTCATAATGACCGCCTCTCGTCGTGTCATTTAGTTCTCTATACCGTACTGTCACACTGTTCATAGCGGCCACCTTTCGCTGGATCATTGGATTGCTTGTGCCATACTATTGCCTTCCATAAGTCGCCATATGCCACAGTATCCTTCTTATTATTCAATTACATATTTCAGTACACTATATTGGCTATTAAATGTCATTATATAACACAAATTATGTTTTGCAGTGTGGTTCATCTTCAAATTTCCGATCAATTAGGTTTGATTATATAGCAATTGCATATATTCCTGCTTGTGGGATTCTTGCACTTTGGGACAATCCGAATCTCAGGTACCCTAGGCAACAGCCACTATTATTGGTCATTGTTTTATAGTGCATGGGTATATTTCATTTGTTTCTGCTCTATGCAGATGGGGGCACACGGGCGAATTTGGATGACTAGTATAGTTTTAGGTAAGTGGTTTATGTCGGCTGAAAGTCCTGAGAGTATGGGGTTACACAAGGCAGCGTCCTAACGAGGCAACTTATATAGTTTAATATAAACCATTATACCCATGACAAAAATATTATTGTTGTGAGAGAAAAGTGCCTCGTGCGGGCCTCCATCACAGAAAAATGCCTTCAACGCCGACGCGGAGGAAGCGAGCTGGCAAAAAGGGCCACTCTCTTGATCAAACCTATGCTAAGTGTAGTGTGAGTCAACCTAGTGATGTACGCTGTATTACGTGAAGATGGGGTGGATGATTTCCATAGAATACGTAGAAAGATACTGTATTGGTAGTTGCCGCTTTTATTTATGCGGTCCTTCTGCTAAATCCTGAACTAACAGTTAGTTGTTAGACTTATATCCAAGCTTTGGCTGCAGGAATTTCTACCTATCTTTGATACATGAGCCTGACTGGCGAAGATGCTCGGTTTCCCTAAGGTCACCCTCCGGAGCATCTCCCTCAGAAAGGCAGCAAGCGGACATATTATGGAGTGACAGCTTCAGAATAACATAACGATCTGGTTACATATCACACCGCAACCATATACAACAGCACTGGGACAAGTCAATGTTACACAAGCAATGTGTAAAGTGCATAAAAGTGTATGGCGGGGAGTGAGAGGCAGATATCCATCTCCAGTGACCTTCATGTGAGGGTGTGGTGGGTTCCCAGACCGCACCCAGTCACTGTAAGGAGTTAGATGGAGATCTGCATCCTATCCGCCAACCTGTGTGTCAGGGGCAGACCATCTAAGATCCGGCTCCAGGGACTAACGTTTGCCTGTTATTAGGGTTAAGTTCCAGGATGCCCAGAGATGCACTGCTGGCCAGTTAAAATAAATATCTTTTCGCAATGCTTCATAATTTGGCGGGGTTATCTAATGCCAAGTGGTATCCGAAAATACAGAGGAGGTGTATGCGAAATCGATACTTTGGTCTTCACCGCTTGGAAACCCCAATAGTTTCCCAAGTCGGTTTCAAGCCAACGTGGCGATGGGAGTGCCAGACAATAAATAGGCCTTGCAGATGGAGGAGCATAGAAAGAGACAATCACTCAATATAATAAGAGGCCTTAAGTTATCTGGCAAATTTACACAATCTAGCCCCTGTGCGGTGTTACATGTCCGCTACATCCGGAAAAGAGGCTTACACAAATGTCTCCTAAGGAGTGGTTGTCCCTAACCACATTTAAACCAATCCTATCGAGCTAGAATAGCCAGGTTTAGTCGATCACATCTCAGGTTCGCGCAATGAGAACATGAATAGTGACCTCAGTGTAAAATTGATGCTGGGGGAAAAGTGATGCAGATTTATTGTTGCTGTATAGTATAGCCTAATGTACTGCGGTCCTAGTATTTTATGTAAAATAAACAACACATGTAACTAGGATGGCTGCTGCCATATATATATATATATATATATATATATATATATATATATATATATATATATATATATATATATATATATATATATATATATATATATATATATATATATATATATATATATATATATATATATATATATATATATATACTAACTATCACAGTATTGATAATAAATCAGGTCATAGGACCTTGCGGTGCTTGTTAGTCATAAGCACAAAAATAAGGATAATAATTACATTAAAGATATAAATTATAAAATGCGGTCCCAGATGACCGGTCGGTACCTATTAGTCATCAGTACCTGTAAAGAAACAAATGAATACAATAACACAAAGATATAGCTAAATGAGTACGTATTAGTCATCGGTACTAGTCATCGGTACGGAAAAGTTCATAAATCACTGTAGATGCTGCGTTACAGGTGAAGAACGCGAGATGGCACGATTCTGGAGTTGCTGGGAAATCTCCGCATGTGAACTGTTGATGTGGCTCACTCTCAAAGATGGTGAACAAGAACAACTGTAGTCGCGGATGTCCACTAGATAGTCATAATAGCCTATACAAATAATTTAAGCAGAATGTCAGAAAATTATGTACTATATCGGAAGTGTGAAGGTTGCCCATAACATAGAGGGCTACAGTTATAGCTATAATTATAAAATGCATGTACATTCCTGGGTACACCATACATGGTACACTGCACAGTTCTTGTGGCTTACCAGGCAGAGTCCCACCAGACTGTGGCCTAAAATTTAATTAATACACGACATGCTGCGCAGAAGTTTGATCGCCACTTTTCAGCGTGGTTCGGCAGATCTGACGAGTTGTCCACCAAGATTCACCACTCATTCTACATACTGGAGAAATTACATCGGGGCCACGAGGCCCGTCCGCAGGGAGGCTCCTCTGAAGTGTTGGAAGTAGGAACTCTTCTATTCAATTAGTTGGCCCCTGGATGGCCGTCCGAGTGCTTACAAAAACTAGATGTGGATGTTCGATTGCGGGCCAGCGACTAAGAACTGAAGTCCGAGAGGCACTGCTGCGGTTATAAGGGAACCACAGTCAGTAAGCAGTTGCCCACCTCTTGCACTGCTCTGGCTGCACAACCTGCCACTTGTTCTCTCTCGACGAAGTGTGGTTTTGATGCTTGGTTTTGCGCTCCTTTTATATTACTCGTGACGTCATAGGGAGGACGCCCAGCCAATCAGCGAGCGATCTGTAGCCAATCAGCGTGCAGATAGGAAGGGTGAGGAGGCTATCACGTGATCGACATCTTCCCCTTTCATTTAGTACATACACGTGTTTACGACGTCCTTGTAATATTTTGAAAATAATTTCAATGAGCTAAATTAGGATAACTCGGTCATTTCTGGTCCGATTTTAAAAAGGTAAATAGTTTTAGAATCCTCATCTCATTTCGGTCCTGATAGGTACCAAGAACGACGAGAGAACTTGAATTTAAAGAGATTACGTGCATCAACCCGGTACACTTTAGTATGCATTCTCTCCTAACACAGACACATGTTTTCAGGGAAGCTCTGGCGCGCGTGCATGCACGCTATGCAATCTCACAGACTTAGACGTATCACAGAAACCTTCCTCATATGGCTTTATACATGCATACTATCCTACTCAGGGGGGAGGGAGACGTGCTTGGAACATACCCAGAGCGGTCGTCCTGTACCCAGCTGAGCTGGAGCATTCTGTACCCATCCGGCCGATCTGCGCTCCAACACCCCCTCCTAGTTTGACTCCCGTGGCAAACGATACTGCATCGCGGATCGAAAGCATGGGAGCACGCTAGGAAAGAATTATAGACTTCTCAGGTAGGTGTGTAGCCGAGAGGAGTGGTGACGCGAGAGATGAGTAGTTTATCAGAGAAGAGCACACAGGGGTGTGAAAGAGGTTGGGAGGGAGGCATACTTTGGTTTTGATTTTTGGCCTGGTATATATTTGCCCAGGCCTTTTCTTTCTTTGTTTTCATATTGCGGTGTATGCTCTTTCGTTTATTTATTGCCATGATTCGGCTAAACAATAGCTCACATGGGCGTTCTCTTGGTGACGGATAATTAAATTTCCGCCGAGAACGCCCAGGCTCCAACATACCTGAATTAAGATATATAAATCTATATTATATATAAAGTATGACAATAATATATCACAATATAATATAAATACGTATGCATACCAATTATATGAGTGTATGCGTACAGTGCCGCCCGTTTTGGCGGGTTCGCACGGATGGCTCCCGCCATCCCAAATCCGTCTCATCATGCTAACACGAGAAGAAAAATAATAAGTAAAATAGTATATATATAATAATACTAATAATAATAATACTGGTTTATCAGGCAGCCCCTGCAATAGCTGAGACGGCATGACAGGAATTAAGAGATATTCGCTGCGATGTGTTGTGTACCTACACCGCTCAGTGTGTTTACAACACAGGAATCCGCAACGATTATTTTGCTAAGACACAGCTATGCAGTAATTTGGGTAGCTGTGTAGGATGACCATAATCAGCCAAGGGACGGGTTTTCAATTTTAAAAACATATATAATAATAAGAAAAAAATTTCACAAATAAAAATATAATAGTTCACTTTTCCGCACACCTAGTTAAACATTCTGCTGCACCCGAGTCAATAATGGCCACAAGTGCCTGCTGAAAAGTTGCCCCAGCAGGTCTGAGTTCCACGATCCGAACATGGCGGTCGTGGGGGTGGGGGTGGGTGGGGGGGGGATGTCTACTGGTTCTGATATTATATTGTCCATGTTAATGTTCTCTGTGCTCAGGTTTGTTGAAGTTGTGGATAAGTTGGCTAATGCTCTTGTTGCTGTGGTGACGATAATGTGTGGCGTCCTGATAGTGGCTGATTCTGAAATTTCTGTCCTCTGTGGTGGTGGCTGTAGTGGTAGTGGTGCTTCGTGTGGTCTGCTGGATGTGGCGGAAACGCTACGCTGAGGTGTTGCTCCAATGGGTGAGGATACTTTTCTAATTTTTACAGCCTGAATAAGTCTACTTGCGAATGTTCTAGGTACCGATGTCGGGTTGGTGAACTAAGTGCCATTTCCCCGAGTACGGTCTGTCCGACGTGGTAGCTTTTCTGATGGCAGGATCTACTGACATAATGGTGCTGCACATGGATGTCAGAGTGCTGGCATGTGGTGCGGAGGTGGTGATGGTGGTTTCCGTGAGACTTATCTCCTCGTCGATAACTAAACTGATAGGAGATATAGAACTGTCCAAAATGTCCTGTAATTCTGGATCATGAAATGTCACCAGGGTGGTTAACTCTACCAAAGTTGGCTGTCCGATCATGGATGCGGATGGTGTTGCGGTGATGGTTACTGCTGGTGTGGTTACTGCGGGTGTTGCCGGTGCGGATTTTGCAGTTGGTGTCGATGCCGATGCTTCAGGCACTGCTGGTGTTGATCTTATGGGTACTGCCGGTGGTCTGGTGATGGTTGCTTGAGTGCTGGTGCTGGCCGACTGTGATGCGGATGCTGATGCTGTAGCTATTTGCGGAAAGTCAGGTTGTCGTCTCTTCGTGTGTTTAGTTTTGGCCATCTTCCCGGTCGGAATTAATACAATTATATGTCTGCTTTTGAAGCATGGTGCAAGGACGTCTATATCCTCACCTTGTTCACCAGGTTTTAAAGTTACAACCAACACACAATGTTTGAAAGATAACGCATGTGTAACACCGCACCACGTAGTGGAATATAAGTATTTGCAGTCTGCACAGTATGCCCTCTGAAGCAGATGATCGCGATTGACGTGAAGTTTCAAGTCCGAATTTCTGGAAAATGCATGCTTGCATGGCTGTCCGTCGTACGAAGTTGAAGTACATGGATATTTCTTGCCAGTGTTCGCAGGCGCCGATTATTCTGAGCTGTCGGACAACGCGAGATCTTCCGCAAGCGACATACTACTCCCGCAAGATTGTTATGTGTGGAACTGCACGCACGTAACTAAACTTTTCCTAACTTTCCTAACTCTTCATAATACTTTCCTGGCCAATTATAACCTGAAACTAATAATAATAAGAACAGCAGAATTTGGTTTGCAACAGGAAAATGGCCTAATGCCTGATCTTCCCTAGTGTCGAGCTTGAAGGGAAGATGAAGTGAAGTTTCAGTGCGCGCTTTCCTCCTTTTATACTGCTTGGTGACGTCACAGGAGGGCGGAGGACCACGCCCGAAAGTTCCAGAGTGACTCAGTCACTCCATGTATATGTTTATTTTTAACTTTCGTTCTCCTGGGTTCCGATTACTACATATTCCTTTCATAAAAAGAAGGTAAATATACGGTCCATGTCTTGCGGATTCCAAGTCTACTGACTTCGCCAAGCTGGACTGTATTTTCCGGGTGGGTGGACTGCCAAGCATCCTCCTCTATGGATATATATATATAAGAAGATAGGATAGCCGCTTTCATTCCCACTCAACGGAAAATCAGGTCTCCGATCAGCGTTAATATCTGGAACTATTTATTCCTGTGGACGCTCACCTTTTAATTAGCGTGATGCGGTTTTTCAAGTTGGATGTTTATAAACTCGCCTGCTCGAATTTAAGGCTGGAACATCCTATGGGGTGTGGGAGAGCATGATGACGTCAGCGGCCGTGATCCAGACTCACCACCTCTCACCTCATCCATCACGGTGTGGTAGCGTCGTGGGAGGGCGGTTCTTTTGTTAATAGCCTTTGATGCAATTTACCGGAAAATAGCAGTGATGATCACGTGATTCTTGTTTTGAAAGCACATGGTTGATCGGTAACTTAGGCAATTTGTATATATGTGGAGATTGATGCTGTTGACTGTACGTATTTGATGCGAAAAATAGAAACATATGTTTTCATTTCTCTGTTGCTTAGAACAGCATTCCTTTTATGCGCATGATCTTGAACATGCGCTTCCTCCTGTGTATGGTGTATATATTCCAGCTCGTGTTGATTGTTGGCTGGAATTTGTAGGCAAGAGAATATTTGTAATTCTCTACGGTGTTATACTGTCTATGTTTTGATGCTGCTTCATCAGCCCACGTGCTAATGATTTGTATACATGTTAGAACAGTCATGTTCTTAATCAAAATTAGGACAGTATAGCTGACTGTACTTTATTATTTGGGTTAAACAGGTCCATGTCTTGCGGATTCCAAGTCTACTGACTTCGCCAAGCTGGACTGTATTTTCCGGGTGGGTGGACTGCCAAGCATCCTCCTCTATGGGTAGGACAAGTCTCATCTCGCCTAGACCAAACTTAATTATTGCTGTACAGCTCGGACAGTGCGTGCCACAGTTTACAATTTACAATACCGTCATATGGAGATTGTGAACCAGTCAACCTGAGTGTCTGTAACTGTGTCTCTGTTATGTTGGTGAATTTGATTGATACACGTGGCTGCTTATCTGTGGATGAATCCTGCACTGTCGTGAAGTGTGAATGTTTTTATTGCAGTTGGGGGACGGGAACTGCGGTGCTTGCGGTGTCAACTTTATCGGACATGACGTATTTTACTCTGTAATGGCAGAGTCCTTATTTAGAATGGGACAGAGGTACCTTAGAGCATGGATGACCATGATGGCTGCTGTCGTACTTGAATCAATCCATTATCGAATTTCCTTTCGGTAGCAAAATCCTACCCGATACCGACGACAGACTGCGGTCATCTTGCTCTCTTAATAATGTTGGCTGTTATTACATGTGATTGAGGTGTCTTTGTTTAGCTGTTTACGTACGACGTATCCAAGGGGACTGGGGATCCTTGTAGCGTGTGCTGTAGATGGCTGCGATGCTTTTCCTCCTTACTGTATGATCAGTTTTCCACATTACCAGATAAGGGGTGCTTGCGGAAAATGTTGGCTCGTGCTGATGAAGGTAGTGATCTGTTGTAGGGAAGTTGGGGCTGCTGTATGACGGTGGCGTAGTGTGCAGTGACAGATCAAGTTTTCCATGCTGGGGAATGACGATTCTGTTGCTTTTGTGGAAATGTTGGATTGCAGTGGGTTATGAACTCACCGCATTCATGCGGTAGGGAATGTTGCGGAAAAGGTGTCTCTAACATTTTCTGTTACAAAAGTTAGGTGCGTGCTATCTCTGCTGTTGGTGGTGTTTAATGTCTCCATTATACTCTCTATATAATCGGGAAGGTATGTAGTATTCATGCGATGAAGGACTGGCGTATCCAGCCTTGAGGGCAAGTGTGTTCTGTATTCTCTCGGCTTTCTGTGCTTGATGTGATGTTCTGAATGCTCACGGGGTCGAGGGGGGGGGGGGGCTTGGTAGAGCAGTTTTGGTCGGGGATGCCCTTTGGATGGGGATGGACATCTCCTGTTAGACAACGGTTGGTACTCTGTCATACTTTTTAAGTACCGGGAATATTCGAGCTGCGAGTCTGCTGAACAGGCTGCTTCCCTGCCCACAACCAGTCATGGGGGTGACCATGGTGTGGGATGCCACGTCCTCTGAAACTCTCTCATATCTGAAGATTGACAGTCAACAGACAACGAGTGGAGTATGAAATGGACAGGAAGTGTGATGTCCGAACTCTGTGCGGAGATCAGAGACGCAAGTTGGAATGGAGTTGGTGTTGCTAATGGATAGGGTGCAACTTGGAGTGAGGGTGGTTTCGCGTTTATATAGCTTGGAGTGGGAGTGCACCGAGTTGTACGGTTTGAGTGTTGATGGGAACAGGCCAAGGCATCATCAAGCCTCTTCACTTCCATGCTATTTATTATATGCTCCACCTCGCAAGAAGCATGGTCCAGGGCAACCTCAGCTTCTGTCTGTGGTAACTCCATAATTGGGGTAATAGCATGAAGTGGGTGGGAATGGAAAAATGTCAGCGGAACAACTTTTCCGTCTTTCCCCTTGGACAGCACAAACGAGAAAGTCTTCAGATACGACTTCCCAGATTGTGTAGTCCCACTCTGAGGAGGGAGAAGGTGAGTACGTAGCTCGTCACCATCCTCAGCGTTAGTCATATGTTCGCCAGACTCCTGGCTTGGTAGGAGAGGGGTCAAACTGGCACCGCAGTGCTCTGGACTAACATCGGGAATACCTGTTTCCGTAGAGACATCTATCTGGGTACCGGTGTTACGTGGAATGCCCAGTCAGAGCTCTGGCACTGGGTTGTCACTAACACAAGGTTTAAGTTGGTCGAAGTGGATGATTAAGGTCAGGCCATCCGAGGCAGAACGTCGCGAATCGTGTACCCAAACCATTTTCCCCACCTCATACAGGTCTCCGTGCATTCGCCAGTCATGCCACGTTTTCTGAGACTGGTGTGTAGTGGATAATGATTCTCTTACTAGCTCATGGGCCTGTTCTATCCATTGCCGCATGAGCTCTACATAGAGAGATGGTGAATTTTTCTCTACTGGAATCCTGGGCATGGCCAGGTCCAAGGGTAAGGCTAATTCACGGCCTAACATTAACCAAGCATGGGTATAACCCGTGCTGTAATGTGTGGAAGTGCAGTATGCCATGAGCATGTATGGGAGTCATAAATCCCAATCGCGACAATCAAGGTGTGTTTCCTTAGTCAATATCTTAACCAGAGCTCAGTTGAACCTCTCTACCCTCCCATCACTTCGCGGATGATACAGCGTTGTGCGAGTTTTGACTATATGAAACAATTTGCAGAGATCGGAGATCAGCCGGCTCTCAAAATTAATTCCTTGGTCGGAGTGCAGTTCATAGGGCATACCGAAGCAGCAGAACACCTTGCTAGACAGGACCTTTGCTACTGTGGATGCCTCTTGGCTCGGCAAAACGAATGATTCTACCCACTTCGTAAAATAATCTTGTAATACGAGGATGTACTTGTTTCCTTCATCCGTCTTATTCAAGGGTCCGAGCACATCAATAGTCACTCGCTCCCATGGTGCACCAACAATCTTAACATGTAGGGGTGCGTAATGGTGCTGGCCCACAGCGCGCCTTTGGCATGGGACACATTTGGTGACCCGTGCTTTTACACTATCGCGTATCTTGATCAAGTGGAACCTCTGTCTGATGCGATCCACAGTTCTTTCCATGGCTAGATGTCCCGCGTTGTCATGTAGTTGTTCTAAAATCACGACTGTAACACTCAGGAATCACTATCCGATTATTGATGTAGAGGATACCATCTTGTATATGACATTCTCCAAATCTTTGATAGTAATATATCGCTGTTGCGGAAAGTGAGATAACAGATTCCTTAGGAGAACATACCCCCTCCTGGATCCATGCATATATATTCCATGTTTGCGTGTCTGTTGCTTGTTCGTGAACGACTGCCTCAGGATCCCACTCTGTGCATAGCAGCTCGGAGAACATGGGAGATGGTTCTATTGCATGTGTCATGGTGGTGGCCACTTCTTGTTCATCCTTGAGCCCGATTCTGCTCAAGCCATTGGCATTTCCATGCAGCTTGCCAGGACTATGAACAACTTTGAAGTTAAAGGCCTGCAGGGATTCCTGCCACCTCGCTACCTGGCCGTCCGTATTTTTTAGGTTTCTGTGCCAGCGTAGTGAGGCAAAATTTGTACAGAGTGTTTATGGGTGCCCGTACAGAAAGTGCTTGTAATATTTGATGAAATACACCGCAGCTAACAATTCCCTCTTAGTGGTCGCGTAGTTTTTCTCTCTCTTATTCAGAGTATGCAAACCATAACCCAGTACCTGCTCTGTTCCATCTTCTATGAGCTGAGATAGAACTGCACCTATTGCATAAGCAGATGCATCAGTGTCTAAGATGAAATCGCGGGTAGGGTTAGGATGAGCAAGAATTCGTGCGGTTGTCAAATGTTTCTTCAGTACCTGAAGGAACCCTCACACTCACTCGTCCACTCAAATGGTCGATCTTTTTCGGTGATCTGGAATAACAGGGAAGCAATCTCACTAAAGTGACAGATGTATCGACGATAGCACTGGCAGAGACCGAGGAAGCTCAAGGTGTCGGTGACTAAAGTGGGGGTTTGCCACTCTGCTACTGTTTGATTTTTGAAGGTTGCATAGCTACTCCATCAGTGGATATGACATGTCCCAGGAACTCGACGCTCGGTCTGAAAAGATGACGCTTCTTGGGTTTGAGCTCGAGGTTGGTGGCATGAAACCGCATCAGAACCTAGTCTGGACAGGGTCTGCTCAAATGACCAGCCAAAGACGATTACGTCGTCGATGTAACAGAGGCAGATCTCCCATTGTCGGGTAGTGAGTACCTGCTCAATGAGACATTCGAACGTTCCAGAAGTGTTGCACAAGCCGTATGGCATTTTGCGGAATTAGAAAAGACCGACTCTGCATACGAATGTGGTCTTCTCTCGCTCAGCCTCATCCATGGCTACCTGCCAGTAGCCAATAGCTAAGTCGAGGGTACAAAACCACTTGGCTCTGGACAAGGAATCTAAGGCCTGATCTATCCGCGGAAGCGGATAGGTGTCCTTGATGCTAAAATCATTAAGGTGGTGGTAGTTTAAACAGAACCATAAAGATCCGTCCTTCTTGCCTCCCAGTACAATGGGACTGGCCTAGGGGGGTGCCGAGGGCTTTATGATGCCTGTCTGCAACATGCCATTCACTTGTTGATGTGCTTCCACTTCGTTGTGAATGGGAAGACGTCGTACAGGCTGTCAAACAGGTCGATTATTTCTGGTGTCGATGGAGTGTCGCACGAGGTGAGTTTCTCCCAGATCCATGTCTCCGGCCGAAAAACTGTCGAGATACTTATGCAATATAATGTCACGTTTGTGAGATTGAGTGAATCCAACTGCGGTGCGCAAATAAATGTCATGCAGGTGTTCGGATAAATCATCTTCAGATGTTGTTGCTGGTGTAGGTACAGTAGGGGGTAGCTCATTATTGGTGGTGTCCACGATCATCCAGGGACTTGCACATTGTGAGGCGATCATGTAATCGGGGTCGGGTTCCAGCATGGCTGTGTGTGTGTTGCTCCCTAACTGTGGTGTGGTGGCCCATAATATTTCCTCTTGTCCTGGCTCAACTGTCGCCGTAGATGCCAAAATCACTGCACAAGTGTTGTATAGTAATGATTCCAGTCCAAGGGGTATGCGGTGGCCGTGTATGTCTAATTCCTGTTGTCGGCAATGTATGACGGCTTCGCTGGTACTGAGGAAGTCAGAACCTAGTATAGTGTTGTGTAAACCAATCAAGCGTGATTCGAAGATATATGGCTTTACTAAAACTCCTGCTTGTAATATAAAATAATACACGGTTTGAATAAAGGTGTGTACAGTACCAGTGCTGGGCGAGACCTGCCTCATGATACAGGGATTGGATATATCAAGCGGGTGAGAGCGAATGTGCTTGAGAATGTTTTACGAGTGAGTCCGGGCAGCAGCCATCAGATTCAGATAGAGTTCAATTGGTCCAGTATGGCTACGAGTTAACATCGGTACACTACATCTCTCCCCTCTTTTGAATAAGTATCTACAGTAAATAGTATGCAGTTCTATTATAGATAATGATAATTGAATATTCCATTGAAAGAGAACTAATATATGACGGATAAATTTACAGTGTCAATTTAAACACACTTACTGGGGATGTGTTGACTATACAGTACCTCTAGCCAATCAAGGGAATTATTATGTCCCTATATACACTGGTTGGCCCATAATAACGCTATAAACGACAGGATATTCCATTAATCGCAATTTTGGTGTATAATATTTCGTTATGTGTTTCACACGTAATACTAAGTAACACGCATTGTCCAAATGGAATTATTCTGCCTGGTAATATTGCAAAATGTCTGGAGGACGTCTGCATCTGAGCGGATATCTGTGTGTTTCGATTTCGGGGTAATCACGCAGGCTAAGGTCCTTGCCGAGGTCGTCATCAAAATCGTCTGATGAAACATTCGAGTCAGATTCCCAGTTACATGTATATGTATTAGTATATGTATTGCTTGGTAATTTCTTAGCATGAGAAGAGTGTCGCGCATACGTTTTTCCTGTGGAATCTGCGACGGTAACCATAGACCCTTTCTTCTCCACGACTTTATATGGTTTTGTATCGAACGGTGTTGTAAGTTTATTTCGTTTGTTCTGTTTTAATAATACCATATCGTCTACTTGCACTGGTGATGGCTTCGCTGCGTGGCGTTTGTCAGCATATGCTTTCATTTTTGCTTTCATTTTCGAGTCTTTTTGTCGCACATTTGTATCCGGGATAGGGATTGAGTGCTCATCTCGGGTAACTTTGTTTTAATTTTACGCCCGAATAAAGGTTCAGCAGGTGATTTTCCCGTTGTGGAATGAGATGTTGCACGATAATTTAGTAAGAACCGATATAACCCCACTTTCCAGTTTTTGTTTTCCGGGTTCGCTGCACGAATTGCCTTCCCGATTGTTCTCATAAAACGTTCAGCTTCCGAATTTGCTTTAGGCCAATATGGTGTGACATTTCTGTGTGTAAATCCCATAGAAGAGGCATAGTTTGAAAATTCTGCACTGGTAAATGGTGGCCCATTATCAGATTTTAGCACATTCACGATGCCATGGGTGGCGAAAATTCTGTTTAGTTTAATAATCACCTTTGCAGCTGTGAGAGATTTTAGAATTTCTGCATCCGGTCATCGCGAATATTCGTCAATAACAACAAGAATATAGTCTCCAGATAGCAAAGGCCCACAGAAATCTGCACTCACGCTACTCCGTGGTTTGGAAGGTAATTCAGTCATTTGTAGAGGTTCTGGATTACTGGTAGCTCCCGTCGCTTGACATGGAATACACTTAGCGATTCATTTCTCAACATCTGTGTCTATGTTAGGGTACCACACTTTCTCTCGCAGTAGCTGTTTTGTTTTTACAATGCCTTGATGGCTCTCATACGCTAATGCCAGCACTCGTTCGCGAAGTGAATACGGAATGACGAGTCGTGTTCCGTGCAATATTATGTCATCATTTGAGACAGAGAGTTCAGTTTAAGTTTTTGGAACGGCTGAAGATCCGTGTCAGTTTTATTCCAAATTCCCGAACTGATCTCTTCTTTTAATTTGTTCATGACGTCATCATTTTGGTTGGCTTCTCTTATTCTTTCAAGGTCATGGCTTTTGGAGTGGCGTTTCCAGTTACCAAATTGATATATTCATCAGCTATGTTTCTGTCTGTGCACGGCTGTGATGACAACGGGTGACGTGATAGGTAATCTGCAGGATTTTGAGCACCTGGTCAGTAAAACACTTTGAAGTAATAGGGTTGTAGTTGTAGGTGCCATCAGGGAACATGGAGTTTCGCTATTGGTTTGTTAAATAGTGATTCAAGCCGTTTGTGATCCGTTATCACTTTGAAATTTGTTCCATAGATATAAATATGGACGTTCACAGGCCCATACGATTGCCAAAGCTTCGCGTTCAATCTGAGAGTACCGTTTCTCCACATTCGTTAATGCACGGCTCGCGTAAGCTACAACATTCGTTTATTGTGCAGAATCTTTCTGTGTCAGAAATGCACCGAGGCCTACCGGACTAGCATCTACTATTATTTCGATTTCCTTTCGAGGATTATAATAGAAAATAATGGAATCACTAGTGAGTGTCTTTCAGCCTATCCAAGGCTCTCTGGTGTCTTGCAGTCCGGTCCCATTTGACACTTTTCTTTGTAAGCTCGCATAATGCCTCTGTGATCAATGCATAGTTTGGAATTAATCTGGACACATAGTTAGTCATTCCGAGCAGACTACGAACAGCTGAAACACTGGTAGGTGCATGTATTTCCTTGATTGCAGTGACTGTGTTAGGGTCAGGAGAAATACCGTCTTTGGAGAATACAAAACCGAGAAAGGTGAGATTAGACTGACTGAATTCGCATTTATCTCTGTTTAGAGTAAGTCCTTTTTCTCTCAGCCGTTGCAATGTGTTACGTAGAGCTTTGTCATGACTTTTCTGATTGCTATTTATAGTATTCTGTAAACAAAACAAGCGTGATTCTAAGATATATGACTTTACTAAAACTACTGCTTGTAATATAAAATAATACACGGTTTGAATAACGGTTTGTACAGTACCAGTGCTGGGCGAGAACTGCCTCATGATACAGGGATTGGATATATCAAGCAGATGAGAGAGAATGTGCTTGAAAATGTTTTATGAGTGAGTCAGGGCAGCAGCCATCAGATTCAAATAGAGTTTAATTGGTCTAGTAGAGCTACGAGTTAACATTGGAACACTACACCTAGCAGGGCATCTTTTTGAATAGAGGCAATTACAACTCACTGTAGGAATTGCATTTCATCTATCAGTATCACGAGGTTTACCATACCAGCCACAGGAACATCGGCTCCAGTAGCTGTTTGTAAGAATATGTTTGTAGGCCTAATGGGTGGCTTTTTATGAGGTGGGATGCTCTCATACAAGCGCTTGTTAAAAACGGCGATGGAAGCGCCAGTGTCTACGGTGGTACTGGTCGAAACGCCACTAAACAGGCAAGCACACCTGTATATCACTTTGCGGTGTGCTTGTGGAAGAGTTTCCAATGATACCGCCTGGGGGTGTCTTTTGGTGCAGTATCATCCTGTATGATGTTTAGTGGATGCGCAAAAGAAGCAGTGGCGGCGCTGAGGTTTGCCGCTCTTTGGATGATGCTTCTTCTTGCGGATCCATGATGTGGAATGCTGGGTGTTATCCGCATCGCTGGTACTGCTGCTAGATGCTGTTAGGACTCTATGAGTTGCATACCACCAAGGGGCACTGGGTGTTAGGGGCTTTGGTAGCGGGACGTGGTGCTTGTATAAACGTTGTTTCAGTGGAGGTGCTAGAACTAACCACTGCCGTTTTACATAGGAAAGAAGGTTTGTGAGATGTGGAGGTTGCAGGGTCACAACCTCTCGCATAGTGAGATGTTGGTGGTACCGCGGATGCAGTGCGCATGGTTGGCACCAACTTAGGTGAAGCCGGGTTGGTGTGGTTGTGTACTGTCGTGTAAGTAGTATTTTGAGTTGTAGTGTTAGCCACCTGACATTGTTGTCTAGAGGCCGTAGTTGAGCCGGGATGTGAGAGTGGGCACAGAAGTGACTCTATAATCGGTGCCTGTTCTAGTTTAACGAGGATTCGGGTTTCGGTGTACGTCAGTCAGCTGTTGGAGTTGCAGATGCAGGCCGATTTCGGCATCGTTCTTTCCAATGGCCTGGCTGACCACATCCATAATATGTGTTTGGCGGCTGTGTCTGTGTGTTACCCTATGTGAAGCTGGCCGTGTAGTGGACTGTGTCGCAACGGTGGTGCTGAGCGTGGTGACTACGTTAGTGAGTGGGGAGATCTGTTTGGTTATCTCTTCGAACCTATCGTGCATGTTTTGTCTTTTGTTGTTGTTGTGCTGGTTTCCGCATCCGGGGCCGTTGTTGTGCCCACCTCCCCCGATGGGGCTGGCCACGCCCTCTTGCTCTAGGTGCGTGATTGTAACTGGTGGGGTGATCAGATGGTGTGGTGCACGGGTCTGTTGCTGATTTGGATGTAGGTGCGGATGTGGTGTTGGCGGCGATTAGGAGGTGTGCATCGTTTGCCTCATTAATTGGATGCAATTGGCGGCGATTGGTTTTTTTCCCGCTCCAAGAAATTCTCGATTCTGACAGAAGTTGCCGTTAATGATTGCAAATTACTATTAGAAATAGTTTTCCTTTGAGCATGTGCTCACCGCTCAATGCGTCGATGAAGGTATCAAGATGAAGATGCGTAACTCACTCGTGATTGGTGCTGGGGTATGCCAGTGTAACAATTCATTGGATATAACTTACTAACTGCGGCAAGGTCTCCCGAGCTCGTTTGCGCAAGTTTTTAAGATGAAGATGACTTGTTTCTCCGAGGGTGGTGTCTCCGAATCTCTCTGACAGCACGTTTTCTAGTTCCGTCTACGTTGGTGTGGAGTCTGACACCAAATCTGCCGGGACTTGCAGTACTTTGCCTGACAAATTTGCAGCCAGATACTCTCCCATTTGTTGATCCGTCCATCGGTTTGTGCGGCCAATGATCTCGAACTAGCACTTGTAATTGGCCCAGTCACTCTCCCCACTGAATTTGGCCATGATATGGTACTATAGGCGCGAATCCAGGTGGCGGTGCTAGGGAGAATGGTGTGAATGTGGATGCTGGTCTGCAATTTGGTGGTGGTGTTGGTGGTTGTTCCCGCTGTTGGTCTCGCTGATACCACATCCGTGAAGGTGATTCCCGATGATGATGTTGTGTGCGATACAAGGGTTCCATTGAATACTGCCATGATGTGGGTATATAGACAGGTGTTGTTTTGTAGACTGGTGGAGGCATTCTGTGTATCTGATGCGGATGTTCAGTAGGTCACTGTGAAGGGCGTTCTTCATACGGAGGTGGTCCGGGAGATTGACGGCGGTGGTGCATGCCATGTGATGATGTGTTCTTCTGGTTTAATATTGAAATGGATGTTCCGCATCACCCAGTTCGTGTCAGTGTACAGATGGATAATAAGGCGACGACGTTCTGATAGGAGGAGATGCGGGACATGGTGCATGAGGAGCAGGCCATTGGTCACCCACTGTTGATACAGGTGAACGTAATGGTCGTGAAGAATTGGTGTGCCCCAGTAGGGATCTTTGTCATGGTCGACCGTGATCGACAAAGGTGTTGGGTGCCTATCGCGGATATCCGACAATGTGATGAATTGAGTACCCGCCTGGGAGGCATCATGGACGGTCCGCTCGCTGATCGGCAAATACTCATGTTGAATCGGTGCTGGTAGTTCCTGGAATAGTCGGTGAGCACGCATGCAGTTCTCATGTCATATGATGCTACTTCCATATCTAAGGAGTGCTGATCGTAGAATGCAGGAGAGTGAAACGCGTGTGTGTTGAGGGTAGGCGTGGGTTAGCTTCTCGTTCGGGCCCCACATCAGGTGCCACTTGTCGCTCGCGGGGGTATGCATTGGTCTGTGCTGCTGCTCCACTCCATTGCACCACTTTTACAGAATGGGTGGGAGGGCTAGTTAGCTGTGATTCTCGGGGTTACGGATCCCGTATCGCGACTCTCCGAAAAGTACAAAGACCTGATTTTAGGGCTGGTGGAACGATTACGTTCTGGTGAGGCCATGCGACCATTGCCACCGAGATTGAACCTCACCATTGCGTCCCAACTATTTGTGTCACTGGTATGATGGTCCATTACTCAATTTAGGAGCCAAACGTGATAATTAAAAATATATACTATGCAACGAATGGTATTCGTTTGTTAGCACGAGAGAGAAAAAATATACAGTACATAGAACTAAGTGGGTGTCTTGTTAACGTGGATTCGTCAGAGGTAACTCACCAATCCGTATATATCCGAGAGGTATCCCTGCACGGAAGCGTCCTAACGAGGCCACTTATACAGTTTAATATAAACCATTATACCCCTGACAAAAATATTAGTGTTGCGAGAGGAAAGTGCCTCGTGCGGGCCTCCATCACAGGAAAATGCCTTCAATGCCGAAGCAGAGGAAGAGAGCTGGAAAAAAGGGCCACTCTCTTGTTCAATCCTATGCCAACTGTAGTGTGAGTCAACCTAGTGAAATTATAATTAATGTGATGCACGCTGTATTACGTGAAGATGGGGTGGATGATTTCCATAAAATTCAACACCGCCATCTTATGTAAGTCCAAGCTGCCGCTTTTATTTATGCAGTCATTCTGCTAAATCCTAAACTAACAGTTAGTTGTTAGATTTATATCCAAGCTTTGGCCGCAAGTGGCAGGAATTTCTACCTATCTTTGATACATGAGCCTGACTGGTGAAGATGCTCGGTTTCCCTAAGGTCACCCTCCGGAGCATCTCCCTCAGAAAGGCAGCGAGTGAACATGTTACGGAGTGACAGCTTCAGAATCACATAATGATCCGGTTACATGTTATATCGCAACCACATACAACATCACTAGGACAAGTCAATGTTACACAAGCTATTTGAAAAGCACATAAAAGTTTATGGCGGGGAGTGAGAGGCAGATATCCATCTCAAGTGACCTTCCCTAGAGGGTGTGGTGGCTTCCCAGACCGCACCCGGTCACTGTACGGAGTTAGATGGAGATCTGTGTCCTATCCGTCACCCAGTGTGTAAGGGATGGACCATCTAATGTTTGCCTGTCGTTAGCGTTAAGTTCCGGTTAAAATAAATATCTTTTCGCAGTGCTTCCTATTTTGCCGGGATTATCTATGCTAACTGGTATGCGAAGATACAGAGGAGGTGTATGCGAAATCGGCACTTTGGTCTTCACCGCTTGGAACCCACAATAGTTTCCCAAGTCGGACCATGCCAACGTGGCGATGGGAGTTCCAAACAATTAATACGCCTTGTGGCTGGAGGATCATGGAAAGAGACAATCACTCAATATAATAAGAGGCCCGACTGAATGTATGAGTGATAGATCGGATGAGCGACTGACTGCATGAGTGAAAGATCAGATGACCGACTGCATGAGTGACGGACTGGCAGACTGCATGAGTGACAGATCTGATGACTGCATGCGTGATGGACTGATGGACAGACCGACCAAACGACCGAATGACCGACCAACAACTAACCGACCGACTGCCTGAGTGGCAGTGCAGACCGCTGACTGACTGCATGAGTGACAGATCAGATGACTGGATGCATGAGTGATGGACAGCATGAGTGACAGATCGGCTACATGATGAACATGACGAATGGTCGACTGACGCCATGAGTGGCAGATAGGATGACCGATCGACTGCATGCGTGACGGATCGGATGAGTGATTGCAAGAGTGACAGACTAACATACTGCATGAATGACAGATCGGATGACTGCATAAGTGACTGACTGATGGACAGGCAGATTGGCCAATTGCATGAGTGACAGATCAGACAGACTGACCGAATGCATGCATGGCAGATCGGTTGACTGCATGCGTGACAGACTGACTGACCACATGAGCGATAGCCATACCAACTATATGAGTGACCAACTGCATAGCTTACAAATTGGATGCCTGCATGACTGGCGGGCTGCATGAGTGACAGATCGGATGAATTCATGAGTGATAGATCAAATGGCCGCATGAGTGGCAGATCAGATGACTGCATGAGTGACAGATCAGATGACTGCATGAGTGACAGGTCAGATGACTGCATGAGTGATGAATGGACAGACAGGCTGACAGACAAGACCTCCCACCCACCCACCGATTGACCAACCCACTGACCGACCGACCAACTGACTGTGTGGACGGCTGACCTAGTTACGAATGAAGCTGTAAGACTCGTGTATACATATCCTACACGCAAAACGTGAATAGACGACCTACATCCTACATTTTCTTATGCCCAATCTATAGAATAGGGCTATGGAACTGGTGTAGGTATGTACAGTATCAGCCAAAATTGCTGAAATCACCTGGACTTTAAAATAAGCCGCCAACGTATTACAATTGTACGACAATAACAACGGCACAACGTGGCGAACTGGCACTGGGGCGAGCGCCCCTTGACGGAATTGTTTTCCTCTTCCAATCGCATAAATATTGTTGAATTTTCTTATTCTAGCGCACACATATCTTCATATGATTCAATATCAAATTGGCACCAAGAAGTTGATAGGGCCTACACGAGAACACGCTAAACAAGAGAGTAGGAGAAGGAAAATATGTAACTCAACAGTCCCAAACTCGTCTCGTCGCTGTCACGAGAGATTTGTTTATGCGTTGTGACGTACTTTGCGACTGGGAAAGCCCTTCTTTTTATTGAATGGCTGTTCCACCATTTCACGAGGCACAACCTACACATTTTAAATAAAATGCATCCACGTTGTATAGTTTGTATGCACAATTCAATTTCAATGATAGGGCGCCCAACATGGAAAATCATTTCATAGTCCATTAGATTACATGAAAATACGCTAAATACGCCTGGAATATTGTAAGTTTGTTATTATTTTTCATTTATAACTACTTGGTATGACACAGTACCTTTAATTAGTAGAAATGGATTCATGTATTGATCGCCCCTGTCATACTATTTTATGCAAACCTAACATGTAAAGCTCGACACACACAACACAAAAAGCTGTATACAACACGTTATAAGTGTGAACACACGATCAAACAAGTTGTGTGCAACATGTTGTATGCAACATGTTGTACAGTGTGTACACACTTACAACATGTTGTATGCAACAAAGAGCTGGATGAAAAAAATAGGACTGTGTTCTCTTTTCATCCAACTTTTTCATCCAATTTTCATCCAACTTTTTCATCCAACAAGTTGTATACAACAAGTTGTACCGTACGTGTGTATCGGTTTCATCAGACTTTCATCCAACTTTTTCATCCAACATTTTATGCGACCAATCAATGGACCTTTTGAGTTTTAACTATGCCCGGCCCATCTCTAGCTAAGCTCCACCCACACTTCGCCCGTGTACAACTATGCTGGCACCCGGCTCTAATTGCTCATAATCGCAATATCCTGAGACAGAGAATCGTCAGCGAGGGTATGAGGAGTCGGGTACCATCCTAGTGTACAACCTATTCTAAGAGTTTTCAATTAATCGAGTCATTCATCCACAACATGCTAGAAGTTTCTGAAGTTTCAAGATGATTTCGCTTAAACATTGTTCAAAATCACTAATGCAAAAAACAGTCCAAAGATTGATGTCATTATCTCGAAAACTAAACCATTTGACTGAATGTCATTGGAAGTGACACCGATCGATGTAAAACTTATGTAAGATTAGTTGAAATGCCAATGTTCCAGGTGAGCGATACAGGCCCATTGGGCCTCTTGTATTTTATAATTCCTTATTTTTCGAAAGATAAGGAACTAACATAAGTAGGTGTTGTTTATGCGTTCAATGGCTACAATACTAGCGTGCATGCCCAATGGAGAAGCTCGCTAAGATGGATATCTCCATTACTATAAGCCCGATTCTATATCTGAAAAAAAGATATATGTTACTCGATGCATTCTGGATCGATTGCATCCAATGATGAAAATAAAAGATGCCATATGTGTGATTTGAGAGTATTTTAGCTTGCACTGTTTTGACATGTTAGGTTTGTATTGTTATTCTATTAATAAAGCCTGCTATTTTAACCGATTTGTATGGGGGGTTTGCAAGCCTTTTTAAAGGAGTTCCTCCGTGAAGTGTATCCGACTGCGTCAGCGTCGGATTTTCAAAAAAAAGAAAAAAAGTAGTAGTAGTAGTCGAAGTGAACGCACGCGTTTATTTAGCTCTGCAATTGCTGCCCGAATTTGCTAGTTTCTAGCGCGATTTTGTAGATAAATTTTATACATATTTTTCGTATTAGTATTTCCTTTCAAACTTTATGTTTAATTTGTAAATTCTTGTCATGGTTGGAGCGCATTTTGTGTCTCCATTTTCTAAAGGCATTCCTCTTAGCTGGCGGTTTCCGCCGTTTAATAGGGCTCCTCTTACTGTGGCCAATGCAATACATTTCTCCCGGCGCCAGTCTGCTATTTCTATAGTTCGTAGGCTAGCGCATTATATTTGGCAAGATCGCTTGAGTGAGTGGATTTAATTCCTTTGTCATTTGTAAGCACAAGCCTAGTTCTTTAACTATATAAATCCTTATAGTCAGTTGGCTGTCCCCGGTCAACTCGAACAGACTAACAAATATATGACTGTACTATCTATTCATATATTTGTTAGTATACTTTAATCGGCTAGGTGTTACTGAACCACTTAGAACGTGGTTCAAACTAACCAATATACGACTGTACTCTCTATTCGTATATTTGTTGGTAGACATCAGGGTGTCAAAAGGGGACACTATTTATTTAGTGTTTAGCTCTTTCCCTGACGCCCTGGTGTTATGTAAGTATATCTTTATTATATATTGTAGTAGTATGGGGTTCCTCCTTTGATAAACCACCATGGCAACCTAAAATCGTACCCTAAGCCTTAAAATAACAACTAAGGGGTGGGGTGTCACGGCTATCGACGTGTATCATGGGTTAAAAGACGTCGTTGGCGCGGGACCTGCTACTTTGCAGGGGCTTATCAATGTTACTAAAACTGTATGGAATGTAACAGTGTCAAATGAGGGGGTCAAGGAACAGCTTCTGGAAGATGTTCTTATTGTAAAAGGTGAAGTTTGTAACGTAGAGGAAATCGAGTCAGATAGGTTGCTAGTGAAGATGAAAGTTCCACTAGAAATTCCAGATGACAGAATCATGAGTGAACTCAAGAAGTATGGCAAAGTGCAAAAGATTGAACGGGAAACGTATCCCTTTGACAGAACGCTAGAAAACGGTGTAAGACGTATTTGGTTTGATAAAGTGGATAGCTCTTTACCAAGCAGATTGACGCTTGATGGCAGCTTTGTCCTGCCCTTATGGTATAGAGGGCAAATTAAAGAATGGCGGATCTGCCTAAGTACTGACCATTTGGCAACAGATTGTCCCAATCGAAACAAATGTTTGCTCTGTGGTTCACTTGACCATTTTAAATGGCGCTGTCCAAAAAATCAAAACAAGCCCTCAGTATCAGGAGATAATCGCACATTAAAGGATGCAACTGAGTCAAATGCTTCTGAAGCAACAGCTACGGAAACTGTTGTTTTGGTTCATGCCACTGTAAATGACACAAACAAATCATCAAATCCTGTTAAAGTAACTACAGTTGATGAAATGCATGTATTAGAGGAGGGTATAACCTTAAGTCAAGAAAATACTCAAAATGCAGTGGTGCCAAACGTTGCTGTAAAAGACACGCGTGAAAATGCTGATCTTACAGTAGAGCCAGTTTACAATTCCTTAGAAGATGAATTAAAATTAGGACAGGATAAGTTTAGGACTCAGAAGACAGAAAGCTCAGTCGATTTTCCGCTAAGCCCAATTGATTTAAGTCAGCTTGAAGATATGGTAAATGATGCTCCTGCCAAATGTTACTTAAGTAGCAATAAGCGTCATAAAGAAGACAATAGCTCAGAATCTGAGATTGAAGTAAATGATATGGATGATGATACAATGTCAGTTGCAGAATCAGATGTGTCCATTCAAACACAGAGTTCACAGATGAAAGATGAAATGGTAATGTACCGATCAGAAGGGGGTGAAGTGTTAGTGCCATATGTAACGGCGAGAGGCGTGAGATATCGTCTACTGCGCCATGATTCTGATATTTCCAAATATGAATATTTGTCTGTGGTAGAACTAGGAAATATTGAATTCGCAGGAAAATTAGGTAAATGGTCTAAGAAACGAGCTAAAACCCCAAATCTAGTTAATCTAATGATGGAGGTTGTAAACATCATTTTACAAATTATGATTATCTGCACCATCAATTGCAGAGGATTAAATACCGAATTCAAGCAGCGCCACTTGCTTGAAGAATTAGCAAATGAGAGAGTTGATATTGCATTTCTACAAGAGACCAAAATTCAAAAAGCTGAAGTGTATGAATCTCTCAAAGATATTTCAAAATGGCAGATTTCTTTTTCTTTATCACAAGATAATAGTGCGGGAGTGGCCATTCTTATCCTGCCCCGCTGTCTCAACTATGTTGACGTTATATCGTCGTCATCAGATCCAAATGGACGATGGATTTGTGTATCAATTGATGTACCAAACACAAGTTTAAATTTGATGTGCCTTTATGCACCTACCTCTCATCAATTGCGCCGTGAATTTCTAAATGATGTTTCCACAATAATTCAAGACAGAACGCCTGAAAACCTAATTATGGGCGGTGACTTTAATTGCAAATTAGACGAGGCTAAAGACAGACACTCTAGGTCTAATTTTAATGACACATCGCATAATATTTTGAAACATATTTGTGAAAATAAAAGCTTGTTAGACACTTATCGGATTGAAAATCCTGAAGGCCAGGAATTTACTTGGTTTTCAACCGATGGAAGGTTAGCTTCAAGGTTAGACAGGATATATGTAGAACGTTCATTGAAAGGTTACATGTGTAAAACTAACATAAAACCAGTAACTTTCTCTGATCACAATATGTTTTCCATCACATTAGACAATGCTGACTGGGTCAAACGAGGAGATGGATTTTGGAAACTTAATGTAGCATTGCTACGAGATAGTTGCTACCGCAAATGTGTGTAAAGTTGTTGGAGGCATTGGGATGAAAGAAGAGGTTCGTATGAATGTATAACAGACTGGTGGGAAGATGCTAAATCAGACCTGAAATATATTTCAAGGCAGTAATCCATTAGGAAAGCACGTGAAATACGAAAGCGTGAAGAGGCGCTTCAGAGGTCGTTGTGTAAAGTTAATATGAAAATTAATGATGGGGAATATAATTATTACGAACTATTAGTTAAATTAAAAGGTAGACTAAATGAAATAGAGCACTATCAGTTTGATGGCGCCAAAATAAGGTCAAGAGCACAAATGCACACCGAGTGCGAAAAGCCTACACGTTACTTTTGTAACTTGGAAAAAGCAAGACGTATAGAGAAATTAATGCGCTCACTGAAGACTAATGATGGAGTATCAGTGTGCTCAAATGCAGAAATGATTGAAACAGTATCCGAATTTTACAAATCATTGTATAAATCTGAGGGAAGCGAGGAAACTGCAACTAGAGATGTTTTAGCTAATATCACGAAAAGACTTCCAGATTCATGTCGCGAAAGCTGTGACCAATCAATAACAATTGATGATTTGACAAAATCCCTCAAAGGTATGAAGTTAGAAAGGTCTCCTGGATGTGACGGACTTCCAGTTGAATTTTATCAAACATTCTGGCACATATTTGGGCCAGTATTAGAAGAAATAGCAACCAGCATTTTTAAGCAAGGGCATCTCCCTACATCGATGGCCCAAGCATATGTTCGGCTTATATACAAGAGGGGTGACAGAAATAAAATACAGAATTATAGACCAATCTCTCTACTCTGTGTAGATTATAAGATTATTATTCGGGCACTAACATTAAAACTTGGCGCAGTCCTAGGCGAAGTCATTCATGATGATCAACCTGCTCTGTGCCAGGAAGATCAATATTAAACAACACTTTACTTATACGGGACCGTATTCAATTAGTTGAAAAGGATTGTATCCCAGCAGCAATAATAGCACTTGATAACGAGAAGGCGTTTGACAGACCAAAATGGGATTTCTTGTTTAGTCTTTAGACCATATTGGCTTTGGTTCAAGATTTATTAAATGGGTCAATATTTTATATACTGATATAACAAGTTGATATTTAGTTAACAATCAGCTATCCAAACCTGTAGTGCTGGAACGAGGTGTCAGACAGGGTTGCTCACTGTCCCCGCTTCTATTCGTCATAGCTATGGAATCGTTGGGGGCCACACTGAGGCAACGCAATAACCTTCAAGGAATATGTATACGTGGCGTAGAAAGGCCACTAAAGGTTTCTCAATATGCAGATGATACGACTGTGTTTGCGGGTAAAAATACGGATTTTAGAATTTTAAATGGCGTATTAACAGATTTTCAAAAGGCATCAGGACTTAAAGTCAATAAAGATAAATCTAAGGGATTATTTTTGGGCGATTGGAAGGGCAGAACTGATAATGTGATGGATATTAACTGCTCAAATGATGTCATAAAAATGTTGGGTATTTACTCTAGTAGAGAACAAAATGTATTACTAAACTGGGAAGAAAGGATATCCAAGCTAAAGTGTGCATTACTAAATTGGAAACGACGTCGCATAACTGTCTTTGGCAGGACATTTGTCCTTAATAATTTAATTTTATCTGGACTGTGGTATACCGCTTCTGTAGTTCATATGCCCAAATCAGTAGAGTCAAAGATCAACACATTACTTTTGTCCTTCTTATGGGAGGACAAAGCCCATTTAGTATCACAGTCAATCCTCACCAATGAAAAGCATGGCGGAGGCCTGGATTTGGTTAATGTTTCAGCAAAGTGTGCTTCTTTAAAATTGAAATTCTTGAATAAGTTACTTACTTCAAACTCATCTTGGTCAAGTGTTTCAAGGGCACTTCTCCAAAGGTACGTTGACCCATTTCCAGTAGAATGTTTATTTATGTGCAATAAATTGCCACCTAATCATCAAACGATTCCAAATGTATATATAAAGAACAGCTCGAAGCCTTAAAAATATTTACACGATCAATGCAACAACCCAATTGTTGGGAAGATGCCTTGGAGTAACGTCTTTGGGGCAACGAGTTGATTCGTGATAATGATGATGTATTATATTTGCCCTCTATGGCCAAAAATGGTATTCAATATTTACGTGACTTGGTAAATCCGAAATCTCGTAAATGGATTGCGATGCAAGATGTAGCAAGAATAACATCAATGAGACATATAGATGCTCAGCGCTTATTTGTTAGAATAAAGAATGCAATACCTGCTGTATGGTTCAAATTGCCGAAAGCACGTGGCAACATTGATATGTTGCAACCAACATTAGTATTTATGTCAGAACATATAAAATACAACATGGCATCTAGAGACTGGTATAGAATTCTAATGCAAAGTCGGAGACAGACTCCTATTGTGGTTAGGCATTGGAACAATTTAGGATGCACGCCAAAGAACTGGGAAAATGCCTGGAAAGCAATACATCTACCTTGTCTACCAGGAAATGCACGGGACCTGGCATGGCGATTACTCCATCGAAGGCTATGGGTCGGTCATCTTACTTATAAGTGTAAAATATCAAGTACAGACCGGTGCTTATTATGTAATACTGAGGAGGAAACGATAGACCATCTATTTACTCAGTGTCGCATAACTACAGGCTTTTGGGTATATATCAATATGCTCCTTCCTAAATTTGGAACCAAATATGTGAATTTAGTGGCTGAAACAATTTTGTTCAAAGATTGCTCAACTATCGGACGAATCATTAATAGCAAGGCGAAAGAATTGTTAATAACCCTGTTATCTGTAGGAGTGTGGGCCATCTGGAAGCATCGGTGTTCAGAGGCCAGAGATAAAACCGGCAACAACCATCAGAGAGCCATACAAGCTATATTTCGATCATTGTTGATAAACTGCATTCATTGTGAATTTTACAGGCTAGTAGAACATGGGAGAGAAAGTAGATTTAAAGACGTATGGTGCAAAACTGGCCTAGTATCAATTGAATACGGATATCTAAAAATATCAGAAGCGGAACTTGTATAAGCTAGCACACTCGCTGCTTGCTGTATATTGATAGATGCTATTTTAATTTAATTTAATTGCCTTTATTTTAAAATTGTAATGCCTTAGGAGACTCTAATCTTGACGAATATCCTAACCTTGGGATCAGAATATTTAAATATCAAATGAGCATTATGTCAATATTCTGGAGGTGATCCGATTTTCAAGTTAACAATTAGCTTCCTGTTGTAAATATTTACTATAGGTGTATTTGTTCCAGCGTAATTTGCAAAAACTTACAATGAAGTAAATTTAGAATGTGAACCCAGAGCGCCATCTAAGTAGTCATAGTTTGTATACGTTTGCTTTGTGCATTATATTATATAAAGGCTACTACGTCCGTTGGGTATTTAATAATCGGCTAACTGGCGTCAATGAGTGACTTTTTGTTACTTATTGACGAGTCACCTCGCCACTTGTTGGCGAGCTGCACTCGCCATTTGGCCTACTACTCTACGGTGTGCTACGTTAAACTACATATGATCTACTTAGCCTGCCGGTCATGAATCGGCTCAATGGCATCAATGATTAGCAGTAGCTTACTGCTAATTATTGATGAGTGGCTTTACCACTTGTTGGTTAGCTATGCTCGCCGTTTGGGCCTACTACTACACGGTGTGCAAATAGCAATGTCTTTGTTGGATTATGTTATGTTATCAGCTCTTTATTAATTATGTTTTCTATGTAGTTATGCCACGGTTGTGGTATATGATAATAGAGTATTTTAGCTTGCACTGTTTTGACATGTTAGGTTTGTATTGTTATTCTATTAATAAAGCCTGCTATTTCAACCGATTTTTTATGGGGGTTTGCAAGCCTTTTTAAAGGAGTTCCTCCGGGAAGTGTATCCGACTGCGTCAGCGTCGGATTTTCAAAAAAAAAAGAAGAAAAAAAGTAGTAGTAGTAGGGTAGTGGTAGTAGTAGTAGTAGTAGTAGTAGTAGTAGTAGTAGTAGTAGTAGTAGTGGTGGTAGTAGTAGTAGTAGTAGTAGTAGTAGTAGTAGTAGTAGTAGTAGTAGTAGTAGTAGTAGTAGTAATAGTAGTAGTAGTAGTAGTAGTAGTAGTAGTAGTAGTAGTAGTAGTAGTAGTAGTAGTAGTAGTAGTAGTAGCATGAGCATGAGCAGCAGCAGCAGCAGCAGCAGCAGCAGCAGCAGCAGCAGCAGCAGCAGCAGCAGCAGCAGTAGCAGCAGCAGCAGTAGTAGCAGTAGCAGCATTAGTAGCAGCAGTAGCAGCAGTAGCAGTAGTAGTAGTAGCAGCAGTAGCAGCAGTAGTAGCAGCAGTAGTAGTAATAGTAGTGCCAGCGGCTGCAGTATGAGTATGATAACGGCGGTTTGCAAACCGTCATCTTATTGAACCGGTTTACTATGTGAGATCAGTATATCGTGCAGCTCTAAGTGTTACTTAATATTTTAGCGTGCCAAGTATGTAATTGATAACTGGTCAAACCACTGAGAAAACATGTTTATTGAAAATTGGCTAGATAGGGAGATTTTGGTATCCTGTTTATAGCAATGGTAGAAAATTAAAGCCATTGCCTGATTAAAAGTTGCTTACAATTTTTTTTGGGAATTGTGCATAGGGCACAGCTGCCCATCCCCCACCCCTCCTCTATCGCTGTTCCTGCCTATATGACAACCAGGAAGCTTCCCTTGTACTTCCGGCCCCACTGAGCGCAACACTCACTATAAGTAGTAAATCAACAGAAAAGTTAAAGTAACATCATGTATGATATGATCTATAAGTTACCAATTTGGTGTAACCGTTATATCTGATCAGTAGGATATACCCGAAAAATTCAGTCTTTTGCCCAAAAATCCTCAAATTTCTTAGTCCATGGGGAACACTGATTGCCACACGGAACACACCCAACCACCACCCCCCATCCCTCCACCCCACCCAGAGCCCCACTACCACCGCCACATCATCATGAGCCTTTGACATGATGGCAGATATATGGACGACTTCGATGAGTTTTTGTGGCCAATCTAGATGTTGTAGACAGGGACTTATATTATCAATGATATTCATTGTGGAGGTTTAGCATACGTCTTCCCATGATAATCTTAGGCTAAATGTGAAGATGCATAGAGGCATACACGGCTACTTTAGTTCAAGGTTTTATTTCTCCTGATATACGATTATTTTATATATTATTTTATCTGATTTGCGTTATAATATAAGATACAATTTCAACATACCTCATGATTCTGTGGACGTCTTTTCTATTAAATACTGATATCCTTTTAAATATATTTATAATTGAGATTATCATAATACCCGGTTTCTCCTTGATTGACACACACTAGATCTAATGTGATAGCTCTATTACTTTCTGAGGTGCATGCGCTTGGATAAGCATACCATGTGTGTTCTAGGCAGAGTTGTAGACGACAGTCATCTTCCCGCCTTCATCCGATGACGTCACAAGGCCTCTGTTTTTGTTCAATTACGTTTTGTTTTTCCAAGTGGGTTAAAATGACAGACTTTGAGACTTAATTTTGTCTATTTAACAGTCGCGATTCTAGAAATGATGTATCTGCATCAGCTTATAGTACTGGCCCAAATATCATTAGGGGTATATATGCATTTTCGAATATGCATTTTCCGGGACCGTTAAACGTTTTATTAAATTATATTTGGTAAATATAAGTCGAGTTAAAAGGATTAATAAGGTTAACTGATATATCGACTCGTTTCTTGGGGACGTTCCTATAGTTTATCTCCGGGACTGGATGCCACTTTTCCAATGCTCATATAACAATGTACTGGACAGTGTTTCGAGGCTCGGTTCCTCCCCTGTGAAAATGTGATGTCCTAGCTATATGCCGGACACGGATAATGCCAGTGCCTGAGCTACCATTAGCTTCAGCGCCACTTGACAATGCTAGTCATATAAGATTAACTAGCCCAGGTATATAGGCCTATGCGTGATTAAAGAGAACTGAATGCCATGAGTGGTATCGTGCACTCCGTATGCGAAAAATGCAGGATACATGATACGTTTAGTCCTAAATATACCACTGTCTAGTACTAACACACACCTCAAGTTTAGCTTGCCTCTAAGTTTGCACTGAACAGATTGTACCATGTCGTTCTCGAGGTTGAATGATTCATATTGATAGGTCAGTGACGTATAGACAACAAGTACAGACTTGAGAAATCTACACTATTCAGTTCATGTAACCACCCAAGAGTGTAATGTGTAACAGTATAAAAAAAACCTGTCTAGTTACCTACTAGTCGTAGATACGATGCCCTGATAGAAGCACTGGCACTGGTCTGGTATGAGTCGGAATGCCTAGAAATATAGAGACCTGATAGATGCGAATTAACTAAATATGTGCCTACTCTCTAAGTACTACTGATTAGATCTATAATGGATGTGTGCTAAGAGCCGTAATGGAAATTGCGATATATAAGTTAGTTACACCATATCACGTAACAGAACATTGCGAGTTTAATAATTATACTGTCGGGTCATCCTCTGCAAAGTATCGCAATGCCCCGACAATCACAATCCAATAGTGAATTCTATAAGGGAAGCAATTGTAATTTAGCACTAATACTGTGGTCAAAATATATGGCATAATTACTGGACTATTAACATTGCCTAGGTAACTGTCAATCAGTAAAAAATTGTCTTAAAACTTTCGCATCTTAATGTGTTGTAACTTATAGCATAGTCCTTTCTCGAGTCTATTCATACGGTTTGTAAAAAGGAAATTAGATTCATTTCTGGTAAGTTTTTCACATTATGTTCAGGATTCATGCCACAGTTATAATGTCAGTTTTAAAATATATTTTAGTATTCTTTGCTATTTCTCAGCATTGAGTATAGAAATAATAAATAAGAGTCGCAGATTATGAATACAATCACAAATAAACTATCAGCTGATAAGGTTTACTTTTGGACGTATATCTCCAAAGCTTGGCAAAGCGTTATAAATGTTCATCTCTTATTTCATTGCGGAATTTCTTTTGCTGAATAGTTACAGTGTTGAAAAGGGGTTTTTATGATAGAAACTAAACTGACAGTCAAACAAATGTGCTTTAAAGCTGAATGACTATACGAACAGCGTGAAACACAGCATCACTGCCCTGATAGTACTTGTCGTTTATTGAATCCAGTTACTAAGCCGGATAGCACTTAAGCTGGAGCGTTGTTGCCAGCTTTTTACTTTGCACAACGTTTCCAGTTTACCATAAGTATAGTTGCAAGATTATGCGTTCAATCTCTATCCTTTACGGTGCATAATCTGAGCATTGATAATTGCTGCCAGAGTATTTATTTAAACCGGTCACTGAGCTAGCTATAGTTTAAAGCAGCTTAGTTGACAATTATGTATTAGCATGTACCAAATTCGATGTAAATCACTTGGTCAGTTTTCTATTGATCTTTTTCTAAATGATATTTATTATTACAATACCACTTAATATATCGGGAACACATTATCCGGAATACTTCTGTTCTTCTTTCGGCGAATTAGCAGACATGACATGGTCTTGGATTACCCATTAGCATTTCGGTGGCACAATCCTAGCTTTCGCATTTTAACAACCTCAGCAGTTTACACGGCCATCATGTCTAACATCTCCAACTTTTTTGATTCTCTTCTACGGTGTACCTTATAGTGTTGCCTGACAACCTGGCCATTTCATTCACACGTATTTAGTGGATCGCTCAAGCGCGTTATGCGCTTAAACAATGTATCGAATCCAGTGCGATGGAGTCTCCTGTAGCTGGGGAAGGACGAAACGAAGCTGTCCATGAGATGGAGCAACTATTCGGTGTCATAGGTAATCTCTTGAAGCAGATCGCACACGAGGAACACCACACATTACATACATGCAGACAATGAGCGGCTGGGGGTTTCAAACACACACCCGTAAGTTATCAATCCCAGCATTTACCTGTTAAAGCGACCTACTGATAAGTTCACTTTACCCCCAACAAATCTCAAGGGGGACCACTCTAAGTAAATCTAAACTTGGTCTCGATAGGACAAATTTATGTAAAGAAATTTTTAATTAAATTCCTGTGCCAATGCGGTTTTTTCAATGTAAAGACGGACGAACGGACGGACGGATGGATAGATGGCTTACTTTTGTACCAACTCCAAAACCAAAAACAGGATTAGATTTGCTTTTTGACACAGGTCGTATTGAAGTAGCTAATTTTGGTCATTCAGTAAAAATAGCCCATCATTTTTGAAATTTAAATGGAGAGTCAAAACCAGTCACTGGAAAATCCGGTTGGGACCCTCCAGATAGGCTAGTTGATGACAATATTAAAGCAACCATAAAAACGGTTGCGTGTATAGCCAGATCATTGCCAGTTACAAACAATAAGCAAAATCTTTCATTTCTCGAGCGACAGGCTATCAACAAATTACGTAGAAATCAGAATATTATTATAAATCCAGCCGATAAAGGTTCAGCAACTGTGACTATGTCTAGAAAAAACTCCATCCGCGAGGCCGAAAGGCAGTTAACTAACACCAGGCATTACAGAAAACTTGATAATTTAATTTGGCCTCAGAACCGACAAAATTTCATTGAAATACTTAATTCATTGCATACAGATAAGTACATCGATAAGAAACAGCTAAAGTATCTGCTAGGTGAGAATAATCCACAAAATCGGACATTTTATATCTTGCCTAAAATCCATAAACCTATCAGCACCTGGTTAGATCCATTGACACTACCTGGACGACCCATCATTTCAGACTGTGGCAGTGAGTCTTATGGTACTTCAGAATATATTGATTACTATTTAAAGCCCATTGCTAATAGACACAAGAGCTTTCTCAAGAACACAGAACACTTTCTTTCAAAGTTATCCACATTGTCAGTTCCGAAAGATGCATATTTAGTCACATTAGACATAGATGCTATGTATATCAATATAGATATTGATGCTGGAGTCAATGCTATTAAGAATTCTTTTGTCAAATTTTCTGATCCAAATCGACCAGACACGGAAATTTTAAAATTATTAGAGTTAAGTCTTAAAGGAAACGATTTCCAATTTAATGGTGAAAATTACCTTCAAATCTGTGGATGCGCAATGGGTAAATGATTCAGCCCAAATTTTGCCACGATTTATGTTGCAGAGTGGGAAGAGGAGGCACTGAACAAATCAACCAAAAAGCCTCTTCTTTACCTCAGATATCTAGATGACATCTTCATAATTTGGCAGCATTCAGAAGAAGACTTTTGGGAATTTTTTAGCATTTTAAATAACCAAGATTCAAACATCAAGCTAAAAGCCACTATTAGTGGAACATCAGTTGACTTTTTAGATGTCACAATCTATAAGGGTCCTCAATTTGATTCCTCTGGAAAACTAGAATATAAAGTATTCTTTAACCCAACAGACTCACATCAGCTGCTTCACAAAAAATCATTTCATCCTCCACACACATTTAAAGGTTTGATCAAATCGCAAATCATAAGATTTTTTCGAAGCTCTAGCAACAGGCAAAATCTGAATAGTGCATGCTCTACTCTGTTTGATGCTTTGAAAGCACGAGGCTATTCAGCCCGTTTTCTTCGAAAAATTAAAGCAGACACCATCAATGAGCTTGAAAATCTAAAACCTCATAGTGGACCCGAGTTTGAGCCTGTCCAAATTAAACACAATAAACCAATCATGTGCGATGGATCAGTTTCTAAATGCGACAAAAATAGATGCAAAGTAAACAACTATATTGTAAACCAACAAACATTCCTGAGCTTTCAATCTAAAAATGAATATCATATCCGAACTAATATGCATTGTGATTCTGAGAATGTAGTATATTTGATCAATTGTGCCCTTTGCCAGAAACAGTATGTTGGTGAAACAAAAAATGCATTTAGAGTGCGTGCTAGACGCCACGTTTCTGATATTAACACCTCAGCAGATACGCCAATTGCTCAATATTTCCAACTTCCTGATCATTCAGTTGAACATCATTTTGAAATCATGCCAATAGAACAGATTCCGACCTCCGATAGTGAGGAAGAAACGGGTTCGTTTCGCAAAATCCGAGAAGGCCATTGGATTAGAACACTCCAAACAAAAGCACCATTTGGAATAAATGTAGATTCAGGAATATCACAAAAGAACAAAATTATCCCATTTCAATTCATATACAATAGACGTAATGTTGAATTAGTGAAAACCATGAAAGAAGAATATTCACAGTTGCAATCTAAATTAAAGGAACCGATCAAAGCACGACCAGTAATAGCTTACAATAGAAATCCAAACCTGAAAGATTTGCTAGTAAGATCAAAGTTAGACCTCATAGTTCCTGATAACAATGACAAGGTTTCATCCCTCCCTACCTATTCTTAAATAAATCTACTCCCAACCAAAATCAATGGTGGGGCAACATGAAATCATATCCTTAGGACATCTTTAGTTTTGTGTCTGCAAAAGTGCGTGCGTGCGTGCGTGCGTGCGAGCGTGCGTGCGTGCGTGCGTGCGTGCGTGCGTGCGTGCGTGCGTGTGTCCGTGCGTTTGTTCGTATGTGTATGGGTGTGTGCTCGTACATCCGTACGTACGTGCATCTATACTTGCGTGGGTGTATGTGTGTGTATGCGGGTGTGGATGCATTAATTCGTGAGTACATTAGTGAGTGGGTGTGTGCGTGCATGCATTCGTGCGTCCGTTCGTGCATGCGTTCATACATGCATTATTGCGTGCATTCGTGCATGTATTACTGTGTGCATGTATTATTGCATGCATTCGTGCATTCATTCAGATGTGTGTGTGCGTTCGTGTGCATTCGTGTGTGTGATTTCTCTATAATGTAGGATCAATCCCAGCCTTTACCTGTTAAAGCGACCTACTGATAAGTTCACTTTACCCCCAACTAATCTCAAGGGAGGGGGCCACTCTGAGTAAATCTAAACTTGGTCTCGATAGGACAAATTTAGGTAAAATTTTTAAAAATTAAATTCCTGTGCCAATGCGGGTTTTTTCAATGTAAAGACGGACGGACGGACGGACGGACGGACGGACGGACGGACGGACGGAAGGACGGACGGACGGACGGACGGACGGACGGACGGACGGACGGACGGACGTACGGACGGACGGATAGATAGATAGATAGATAGATAGATAGATAGATAGATAGATAGATAGATAGATAGATAGATAGATATATAGGCATGTACGCTGGTTTACATAGAGGTGGTGCGCAGGTGTCAACAGAAGTCGGCGGAGTCGTCTCTATACCAATTGCTTGGTTAGTCAGCAGCGCATTATTTTGGGGGTCCTTCTCATGGATCTAGACTAACAGTTAGTTATTGAGTCCAGACACAGAATGTTTAGATCTCAAACGGCTTATTCCCACTTAACATTGACAAAGTTTTGCCTTCCTGGTGTATGTGCTCGAGCCCCCCTCTCGGGTGTGACTCATTGAACAACTACGGTGCGTACATGCATGGCCGACGGGTCTGAAGCCAAAAAGCAACACCTATCCACGTGTCAGCACAACCACAAATAACAAGACAAGGACAAGATAACAACGCAGAAGCATTGAATAAGCACCGTATCTAGTTAAGTCGGGGCTGAAGAAGACGGTGGCAGACTATGGTGACCTTTCTGGAAGGCGTGGAGGGCCCGCTCCCCCTGCCAGTCACTGTAGCGTTAGTCTGCTATCAACGCGTCTTTCACCATCACCGAAGTGTTGAGAACTAGTCGAATGAGACTTGTTCCCCAGCGCTGACGTTTACACGGCTTTAAGGTTATGTAATTGCCCTGAGGTTCACTGCTATGCCGTTCTACTATAATTAATGCTTGTGCAGTGAAATCCTACTTTGGCTAAAAGACTATCCTAATAGGTACCGGTGAGGATACTGGGGGATTGTGTGAGTTGCCACCATTTCGATTGAAGAACCCTCTGCGATTTCTCGGGTCAGCTAGAATCAAACCGGTGGAGGGAGGCACAGCATGAGACGGCTGCTCAGCGGTGCTTTAGAAGGCCATGAAGTTGGTGGCCATTTATGAAAGACACGGCTCGCATGTAACTTTGCGAAGAGCCGAGAAAGAGGCTATACAATAAACAGTACTCCCTCGATTGAGCAGTCGTCCTTAACTACTATTATCCTATCGAAATATCTGAGCTAATATTCGCTTAGTATTAGGCGCCGTATCTCGTTTCTATTTGCACAGGCACGAGAGACGTCTCTAGTGAAAAAGTGTTGCTATATTAGATTAAGTATGTGGTGCAGTTATTGAAGTAGTATAGTGTATAAATAAGCGAGTGCGCAGTTTTTAGGCTTAATAACAGATTAACTTAGCTAACAAGTGAAAACTAAGTTTAACAAACGGTGCTCGCCCTGGTACAATTTAAACAGAAACAATAACGTCTAGCTGACCTTTATGCACCTACTTATAATCAGCGCTACGCAAGAATAAGATAATTATGTTACAATAAAAATAGACGCCTATTAGTCATCAGCGCATAGAAAGTTCCAGATGATATGTAGATGCTGACTTTATAGTTGGCGCCTGTTGGTCATCAGTGTGGAGAAGATTCAGGAATGGTGCAGATGCTGTTGGCGCCTCTTAGTCAGTGGCGCAAATTAAAACATAACAGATTATATATCAGAGTTAAATTTGCTGTAGTTGGTGAAGCGCGCAGAAGATCATGATGTAAAGGTGAAGATGTTTCTAATGATGAAGAGGCTAAGTTTATAATGGTAATGGTCACAAGACGATCGGCATCGCTAGCTCAGGAGCGGCGATGAAAGCAATGTTTGCAGTAAACACACTAAGTCTAAGCACTGAAGAAGGCACTAGATGCATGCAGGTTTAAAATTACCACTTTTTGGCATGGTGCGGACAGGTCTGGCGAGTCTTCAGAATGGATCAATCGTTTCACATGATGGTTTTAGGTGTTGAAGGGCAGCAGTTTGAACTGCTCAAGAAGGTCCATGCAGTCTTTTACTGGGAACGCCTCACCGTTAGTTTAGGTACGCCAATGTTCCCGACAGTTTAGCTGGGCGACCTTATTTTGAGTTAGTTTATTAGCCAATTATCAAGGGTTCTAAATATTAAGTCGGTGCAGAGGATGAGGCTGGCACCCGATCGCAGTTACAGGAACTGGATGAGTTATGTTGGTGTAGAGTGCCAGAACGGTAAGTTCTGCATAGTAGGCTCGGATAATGTTCATCGCATCGGACTACCCCCTCGCCCCGACTGAGGAATAGTAGCCAATGCATTCCTTATATCCTATTTGGTGACCAGTCAAAAGTCACCAATGCAGAGCAAACCAATCAACGTACGGCTGTGCAGGTGTTAGTAGCATGCAGAGAGCACATGGCTGTGACATCACGCTACCTTCGCCTCGCTCGGACATACGTGATGCTAGTCTACACTAACTTTGTGTAATTATAGCCTAGATTTCACTTTACTAATATCTCAGCCATTCCTTGTCCGATTATAATTGAAAAGGGCCAAGTATTAATGTTTCCGGAAATACAGGCGATTATGTACATAAAAGATGTTATTCCCCACACTGGCTCTGCAGCATAGGTTGGCTATCTCGTAATGGTGTGCATGCGCGATGTGCATTCTTACGCACTCTGCTATTTTATTCCCTCTCTTCTATGGCTATGCACACTGGTCCATAGGACCACAGGTAGTGTGGTTTGAGCATCTGAGCTCAGGCCATTTCGTACCCAGCGCTAAGGGATCCGCGCTACACTACCTCCTAGGTGACTGGGAAAGCCAATAGGCCCCCACGCCTTTCAGAAAGGTCGCCATAGTCCGCAATTCGCTTCTTCATCCCCGTCTTTTGGCGTAGAGGTTGTTCCTGAGATGGCAATACTCTCGCTGCAGCAAACGTGGAAGTTTATCATTTATATTTTGTCGGAGGCCCGCGCGAGGCACATAGTCCTCATAGCAGGAGGTATCCTGCAGACAGGTTTTACACTTAATTAGTTTTAACTAATATACCAACTGTGCGGGGCCATCGCTCACTATTTATACAATTCTATTTCCCTTATATACGAACAAGTTAGAGCCTGGATCATCGCCAATTGCACTGATAGTCCACTTCAACCACATTTCTCATACAAGCCAACCATCGACTCGCTGAGCTCTGACAAAACTTACTGGTATTCCCTAAATTAGCTGATAATGGAAAGACATACGGGTTAAACGGTCGTGTTTAATTTTGGTGGTAATGCTCGCCCGGCCCCACTGGAATGTGATCATTCCACCGGTCCTAGAGGCCGGGCTTTGTATCCACACCCCAGCCCCACCCCACCCCTGCCCACCATCCCCACCCCCGGTAGCATACAGTCATCCTTCCACATCCCCGAGTCCAGCTAACAAGCTGCATCGTCGAGTCGGTGCGCACCACGAGTACGAGTTGGGCACAAAAGACGCTGAGGCAGAATGGCGTGGAGCTGCCGGAGCTACAGTCACAATCGAAAAAGAGAGAATGCTGCGGATGTGTGCATGGTGGCTTATAGACGCTATCTCTGTCTGTCTGTCTGTCTGTCTGTCTGTCTGTCTGTCTGTCTGTCTGTCTGTCTGTCTGTCTGTCTGTCTGTCTGTCTGTCTTTACATTGAAAAAACGGTATCTTTTGTCGGCTGAGTAATTTGACAATAGTCACGTGTCAAGTGTGCAACTTCATTTAACACTTATCGCATGGTGCAAAATGCGTAATAGCTTACTTACAAAGATAGTGCCGGGGTACATCTTGGGGGAAAATGTTGCTGAAACGTGTTGCTGTCGCGCACAGCAATGACTTACAGCATCATGGTTACACAAATGAACACATTCTGATAGGATAGAGAAAATGGAATCTATGCTTCAGCGGTTTAGGGGTTAACGATTCCCCACCGACTTCGGATACAAGAATTACTTGAAAAACTTACTAGCTTAACTGGACAATGTCCCAACGATTACAAATTAGCACATGTTATGCCTCCATGCATATACATATTTACTGTACAACCTTCGTGCTCGGCAAAGATTGCGTTTGTGCGGGAATGACGTCAGGATCTCGTGAAATCTCGCTCTCGTTGCAAGAAAATGGCGCGGCTCGGGAGATAAAATAATCCCATGTTTACGATGGTATAATTACTCGTATTATTGGTCTATTGTTTTTAGTTAGGATCCAATATGTTAGTCATATAAGTCTTTCAAATAAAATACACTTTTACTAATCCCGGAATTGTCCTTTAAGCATTAGTTCTATGAACCCTGTCATTGACGACGCACTGGCACTAGGATATAGCTCATTCATCATCTGGAATGTAATTTTTACCTTTTTTCAATTTTCAACCCGAGCGGTGTTTGAACCAGTGAATTCTATGACACCTTCCGCCTAGCGTTTAGGAGGCGAATAGCTAACCACTACACCAGCATCCAGAGGACAAACATCTCCTTTCACCAGAGTAGCGTTCAACTATCCATCTCACAAAACCACGAATTGACTGGAATTTATGGTGTATATTTCAAATATTCTTACTTTGAGGTTTTTCTGAGATCCATTCGGCTATATCACTAGGCACTCGCAAGTATGCGGTTTTTATTATTGTCAAACATTAGTTCTATTAACCCTGTCATTTAAGATGTGCTGGCACTAGGATATAGCTCATTCATCATTTGGAAAGTAATTCTTACCTTTTATCAATTTTCTACCTGAGCAGGATTCGAGCCAATGAATTCTATGACACATCCCGCCTAGCAGTTGGGAGGCATACGTGAGTGGCTAGTTCTGAAAGATTTTCCTTTAGGCTTGCACCTCATCACACTCAGCAGTATACGTCTAGTTCCTGCTTCTGCCGCATTGCCAAATTGCTATACCAGTGCTTCTCATAGTTCAGAATACTCAGGTATTGAAATATGTGTATCCCTGAGCACCTACAGAGTCTTACCTTTGAGATGTGTAGCCAAATATGCTCCTTTCTATATCTGCTCATTGGTTAATTTCATATATTATGGTGACCTGACAAAGATATTTCTCCCATGGAATTCTGACAAAATTCAAGGTACGGCAATATGTTCCTACCAGTAGGCGGCAGCGATGCGCTTCAGTAGAGATAGAAAGAAAAATATGGGCCACTACACACCTGTTCTAGACCACTGCGGCCGACCACAGCTCAGATCGGTCCCATCCTGAGTTCGAATAATAATGGACCACCATGCAACTAATCTATACCATGGGGTGGGGAGGGGGATGATGGGATGGCCACTAGGCCAGCTACTATCCTGAGGTCCGACTGAGAGCTGCTATACGATCCGTATCAGATTTCCTCTTGCTAACTGATTTTCCCAATATTCTCTCAATTGTATTCAACATTGATGTAAACTCCTTTATTTCAGCATTTGTCAGAATCCTCTGTGCTTCTTGTGTTTTTTTCATCGGATGAAAGCAAGGCAATGTGTTTGATACTTTTAGCCGCCAATTTTTGTCGGAAACATCAGTAAGTAAATCTTGTGTATGAAGGAATATATATATATATATATATATATATATATATATATATATATATATATATATATATATATATATATATATATATATATATATATATATATATATATATATATATATATATATATATATATATATATATATATATATATATATATATATATATAATATTGTTCCTATTCCTTCAATTGTAACGTCGTTTAAGATTATCATAGGGCTAGAGGCACAACATGTCAATTGGCACTGTATACCCAGAGTTTAAACAATGCCATCGACGGGCAGATGGTAAAGCAGCTGCCCGAGGGCCACGCAAGCTTTCTGAAGGTAGGGAATATGCTCAAAACCCAAACCCAGAAGTTACTGAAACAGACTAAGCACCTGTCGCCAGCAATCTGGCAGCGAATACTGTAATGTTGAAAACAACAGAGCCGTTGTACTCGCAATGGTGGCGTGTAGGGTTGTCGAGCACGATCTCTAAATAGCTCATCCCATCCCAAAGATCTCAATCAGTTGTGCCTTGTATAAGGTTGTAGAAAAGATAATTGGAGAGCATGTCGCAACAATGGAAGCAGTAGAACTTGGTTTGATGCTATGGCCGAAATCACTGTAGCCTACATTTAAGATTGCTATATAGAGATAATATAGCGGCTATAGAGGTAATAACAACCATGTCTCTGTCACTCACAGACCTAGATTGCGATGAGCTTGGAGACTTGTCTCACCTCGATGAGGTAGGCATCGCCTCAGAAGACAATGTTGCTCCTATCTCCTTTCTAGACTTTGATGACCAGATAGAGACCCCATTGTAACCGCTGACATGCTAGGTCAATCGTCCATCAACCCGGTCAAGACTATGTACAAGGGGGTGGGCTTCAAGAACAGAACAGTGATGTGTGGTATGCACGGTGTAAATGAGGCTGGTGTCATACAGGTGATGTTGAATGCACACGACCTCGTTAATGACCTGCTGATACCATACACCTCATTCATTCCAGCAGCATGGAGAGAATCTAAAGGTTGGCCCATCAGTCTGAGCCATATCACCGCCGATGGGGTAAAAGACCCTACAGGTAACACTATCTGTGTACTTCTCTCTTTCATTTAGGACCACATAATAGTCATGGCTACCCGTGGTTGTATCACATGGATACCCGATGACCCACACACTGCTGGTGATGACACAGGCCCTCTTCGCTACTTTCTCAGTTGTAGCTGTGATTTCATCTATTGCGTCTATTGGCATGACATTCCCTGCTGCCTGAGGAAGATAACTCATCCAAGATGTGCTCCCGTTTCGTCTCCCTTATACAGACGAAGCTACAGCTGAACAGGCGATGTCCATCTTCCCAGAACATGTCCATACCATATAGCAATAAACCAGCGCATGCGGGGCATGAGATGTAGATCATTTCCCAATCGGTTCACGATAACATCTTACTGCGCGCATATATGCAGTCTCAATACATACTTCTGGTGTCTGACTCTGCTGCCGAGACGGTTGACAGCAATGGCCAGGCGTGCTAATGTCCAATCACCAAGATGAATACCTTACACGCACTGATGGAGTAGCTGCTGGCAGGCTGACTTATTGACCCATGTGCCACCGTCATTGCTGACCCCGCAATGGGCCAGCGGATGGTCAGCTACCTTAGCAAATTTACAAGATTCATCTGGCGCACCAAGATCACAGTCTTCATCCTGTTTCAAAGGTCCACCTTCTAGATCTAATCAGCCATCCACCATGGTGCGAGGCCTTTATACTTCAGCTCGGAGAGTGAACGAGTCTTGCTCGAGAATTCCTTGAAAGCATGCAGAACGATGCAGATATATATTGCTTCCACTTCACCAGCAAGCAGACCGGGTAGCTCTCACACTTCAATGCATCAGCTACAAGTTGAATACAGCCAGGAAACTCAAGTGTGTGGCATCTCGTTAATGGCCAGTGCAAGTCGCTTTCGCGACAATGGTGTGGCCTTTTTTCCAGCTGAAGTTTCATTTAACAACTTCGAGTTTCACTTCAGTACTTTGGGATTTCAATCATTTAATTCGTCAGTAGCTTCATCTTCTTCCACTTGTTCCTCTGGGTCACCTCGTTCGTGCGCAGCCTCACACCTTTCGCACTCTGGCCCAGCAGTTTTCCTCTTACCGACCTTCTCATGGATGTTCCATTTTCGCCATGATCGGCTTATATCTGCCCTACAAACAGGGTTTGATGAGGCAATTCTGATAGTCCTTTGAGAACTTTAGATATGCTGTCATATTATCCTGTATCTGCTCCCAGCCATTGCCATTGAATATGTGTTGAATAGCTTCCTGAGTTCCGGTGGCATAGCACCCATTCCTGCCAGCTGCACACCGTTGCTCAGTACCAATAGCATACCCAGTTGTGTAGCCTTCTTCTCCAAAACTGGTTGGGTATTAATTCGAAACTCACGAAACATCATTTGGGGAACCGGCTTGAACAAATTTGTTCGAGTGAACTTGATTGGCCAAATGCTTAGTCGGTCATCTTGGATAACATGATTTTCACAAAGAATGACTTCTCCAGAACCGCTAAAGGGATCAGGTCAAAATATGGGGGAAATATGACAAAATATTATATTTCCCAAATTTGGACCCGATCCCTTTAGCCGTTCTGGAGAAGTTATTTTTGTGAAGATCATGTTATCCAAGATAACCGACGAAGCAGTTGGCCAATCAAGTTCTCTCGAACAAATCTGTTCGAAGCTGTCGGATGAATGGTTTGGCAGCCATCTTGCGTTTCCCCCACCAAAACCTCTCATAGTAATGCAATAGGAGATTTAAAATGTCTTCTTATGAACCACTGACTCGATTTTAGCCAAATTCGGTAAGACACATCCTTAGGCCATAGGGTTCTACTTTTCTCAAAGGAAACCAGTCAGCCAATTTGGTCAGTATCCATCTAGGATGTTAGCCGATTTCCATAAACATCCGCTTGTGAGATTAATTTGAAACAAAATATCAGCTAGGTAAATATCTGAACACTGTGGGTTCGAGAGAACTTAATTGGACAAATACTTCTCTGTAGCCAGCTTGGATGAGCTAAAATTATCATATTAATGACTTTTCCACCTGGCCCGTTGAAGGAATCGGGCTAAAATTTGCGAAATATGATTAGAGACTAAGGTCCATTCAAGTTTGAGCAAGAGGTGTTAGGATGTTAAACAATATGGCAGCCATTGACCAACTAGAATGCAGCATTATGCCGACCATATTTAGTATTTTGGATTGATTTTGAAACCGCTATTCGTTTTATATGGTGATTTCAAAATTGTCCCTTTCGAAACTGTCGGATAAACGGGTTGGCGGTCATATCTCAGTCCCATAGTATTTTTAATGCTTTCTTGAGAACAGCTGGAACGATTTTAATCAAATTTGGTAGGAAGCATCCTTGTTCATGTTGCAATCCTGGCCAAAAACATTAGTGTTCTACTTATAGGCGATGTCCTTTCTTGTTGAAAGCCTGTGTTCCAGGTGAATGATACACGATCTTGAGCCTCTTGTAAGACATCTGACGACACTTGCATCACTGATCCAATCTTCATCAATGCTCATAATGCCGTTTCAGATCAGTATATGACAAGACAGGTTTCTCAGATTCAGAGTAGGTATTTCTACGATCATTAATGTTAATATGTCATAATAAACCTGACTTAGTTAAGATAAGAGTATGTTTCTCAGCATTAGACCTATAGCTGGTTACCAAGCACGTATAATATTGCATTTCATTCCTTGGTGCATCTCACTGTTATGCAAAACACACACTAGATTTCTAATCATTATTATAGGAATGCAGCCGCTAACACCCACGGATGTGTGTTCATGGCCGCTGATAGCAGCAAATGCGAATACAAAACCCCCACACAATGTTCATAAATGTGATAATGTTCTGGGTCCATAAAACAGAATGTTAAATGCGTTGGCTATATGACATGATGCACTTGTTTGACTAGATAAACAGTGATACTTTTATTATCTAATAGCCTGATATCGTCATCATCACAAGTTAATGCAAAATATTTTTCCATCTTGACAGTTTAACTATCTAGTCCGAAACGCTTACGTTCGACTGGCAAATAGTAATTTGTAATTAGCTATCGTTCGCCTGTCATATGGGCCCCGAGTACACGATGACCTAGTCACCTGGCTCATTGAAGATATTGAATGACCTTGTGCAGTCTGAATTTTAAGGTTTAGCTAATCATACCCCGCCTCAATCATTTCTTTCCTTCAAACATTATTGCGGACATGCGCACTATAATATGCCGTAACGTTCTATATAATAGTAGCCCTATGCAGACCTTTATCAGACACAGAGTAGGGCATATCTACTTAAAGGAAGGGCAGACTTATCACAGAGGGATTATTTCAAATTTAAGTAATCAGCTCTTTAGGATCATCGCTGAGACTAAATCCATTAAGTGATTGAACCTCATTTTTTACATCATTAGTCCGGAGAGGAAATAGTCCTCATTGGCCTTTGCTGTCACATGGTAATGAGATAGTGAACTTACGTTTAAATGGCACGTTATGCAAACGTTAGGAGCGGCAATTAGACAGTTCTGCGGGCAGGTGGGGAACGGATAGACGGACATCTGAGTGGGTTAGATAGATAGATAGAAAGATAGATAGATAGATAGATAGATAGATAGATAGATAGATAGATAGATAGATAGATAGATAGATAGATAGATAGATAGATAGATAGATAGATAGATAGATAGATAGATAGATAGATAGATAGATAGATAGATAGATAGATAGATAGATAGATAGATAGATAGATAGATAGATAGATAGATAGATAGATAGATAGATAGATAGATAGATAGATAGATAGATAGATAGATAGATAGATAGATAGATAGATAGATAGATAGATAGATAGATAGATAGATAGATAGATAGATAGATAGATAGATAGATAGATAGATAGATAGATAGATAGATAGATAGATAGATAGATAGATAGATAGATAGATAGATAGATAGATAGATAGATAGATAGATAGATAGATAGATAGATAGATAGATAGATAGATAGATAGATAGATAGATAGATAGATAGATAGATAGATAGATAGATAGATAGATAGATAGATAGATAGATAGATAGATAGATAGATAGATAGATAGATAGATAGATAGATAGATAGATAGATAGATAGATAGATAGATAGATAGATAGATAGATAGATAGATAGATAGATAGATAGATAGATAGATAGATAGATAGATAGATAGATAGATAGATAGATAGATAGATAGATAGATAGATAGATAGATAGATAGATAGATAGATAGATAGATAGATAGATAGATAGATAGATAGATAGATAGATAGATAGATAGATAGATAGATAGATAGATAGATAGATAGATAGATAGATAGATAGATAGATAGATAGATAGATAGATAGATAGATAGATAGATAGATAGATAGATAGATAGATAGATAGATAGATAGATAGATAGATAGATAGATAGATAGATAGATAGATAGATAGATAGATAGATAGATAGATAGATAGATAGATAGATAGATAGATAGATAGATAGATAGATAGATAGATAGATAGATAGATAGATAGATAGATAGATAGATAGATAAATAGATAGATAGATAGATAGATAGATAGATAGATAGATAGATAGACGGACGGACGGACGGACGGACGGACGGACGGACGGACCACTGAGAAAACATGTTTATTGAAAATTGGCTAGATAGGGAGATTTTGGTATCCTGTTTATAGCAATGGTAGAAAATTAAAGACATTGCCTGATTAAAAGTTGCTTACAATTTTTTTTTGGAATTGTGCATAGGGCACAGCTGCCCATCCCCCACCCCTCCTCTATCGCTGTTCCTGCCTATATGACAACCAGGAAGTTTCCCTTGTACTTCCGGCGCCACTGAGCGCAACACTCACTGTAAGTAGTAAATCAACAGAAAAGTTAGAGTAACATCATGTATGATATGATCTATAAGTTACCAATTTGGTGTAACCGTTATATCTGATCAGTAGGATATACCCGAAAAATTCAGTCTTTTGCCCCAAAATCCTCAAATTTCTTAGTCCATGGGGAACACTGATTGCCACCCGGAACACACCCCACCACCATCCCCCACCCCTCCACCCCACCCAGAGCCCCACTACCACCGCCACATCATCATGAGCCTTTGACATGATGGCAGATATATGGACGACTTCGATGAGTTTTTGTGGGCAATCTAGATGTTGTAGACAGGGACTTATATTATCAATGATATTCATTGTGGAGGTTTAGCATACGTCTTCCCATGGTAATCTTAAGCTATATGTGAAGATGCATAGAGGCATACACGGCTACTTTAGTTCAAGGTTTTATTTCTCCTGATATACGATTATTTTATATATTATCTTATCTGATTTGCGTTATAATATAAGATACAATTTCAACTTACCTCATGATTCTGTGGACGTCTTTTCTATTAAATACTGATATCCTTTTAAATATATTTATAATTGAGATTATCATAATACCCGATTTCTCCTAGATTGACACACACTAGATTTAATGTGATAGCTCTATTACTTTCTGAGGTGCATGCGCTTGGATGAGCATACCATGTGTATTCTAGGCAGAGTTGTAGACGACAGTCATCTTCCCGCCTTTATCCGATGACGTCACAAGGCCTCTGTTTTTGTTCAATTACGTTTTGTTTTTCCAAGTGGGTTAAAATGACAGACTTTGAGACTTAATTTTGTCTATTTAACAGTCGCGATTCTAGAAATGATGTATCTGCATCAGCTTATAGTACTGGCCCAAATATCATTAGGGGTATATATGCATTTTCGAATATGCATTTTCCGGGACCGTTAAACGTTTTATTAAATTATATTTGGTAAATATAAGTCGAGTTAAAAGGATTAATAATGTTAACTGATATATCGACTCGTTTCTTGGGGACGTTCCTATAGTTTATCTCCGGGACTGGATGCCACTTTTCCAATGATCATATAACAATGTACTGGACAGTATTTCGAGGCTCGGTTCCTCCCCTGTGAAAATGTTATGTCCTAGCTATATGCCGGACACGGATAATGCCAGTGCCTGAGCTACCATTAGCTTCAGTGCCACTTGACAATGCTAGTCATATAAGATTAACTAGCCCAGGTATATAGGCCTATGCGTGATTAAAGAGAACTGAATGCCATGAGTGGTATCGTGCACTCCGTATGCGAAAAATGCAGGATACATGATACGTTTAGTCCTAAATATACCACTGTCTAATACTAACACACACCTCAAGTTTAGCTTGCCTCTAAGTTTGCACTGAACAGATTGTACCATGTCGTTCTCGAGGTTGAATGATTCATATTGATAGGTCAGTGACGTACAGCACAACAAGTACAGACTTGAGAAATCTACACTATTCAGTTCATGTAACCACCCAAGAGTGTAATGTGTAACAGTATAAAAAAAACCGTCTAGTTACCTACTAGTCGTAGATACGATGCCCTGATAGAAGAACTGGCACTGGTCTGGTATGAGTCGGAATGCCTAGAAATATAGAGACCTGATAGATGCGAATTAACTAAATATGTGCCTACTCTCTAAGTACTACTGATTAGATCTATAATGGATGTGTGCTAAGATCCGTAATGGAAATTTCGATATATAAGTTAGTTACACCATATCACGTAACAGATCATTGCGAGTTTAATAATTATACTGTCGGGTCATCCTCTGCAAATTATCGCAATGCCCCGACAATCACAATCCAATAGTGAATTCTATAAGGGAAGCAATTGTAATTTAGCACTAATACTGTGGTCAAAATATATGGCATAATTACTGGACTATTAACATTGCCTAGGTAACTGTCAATCAGTAAAAAATTGTCTTAAAACTTTCGCATCTTAATGTGTTGTAACTTATAGCATAGTCCTTTCTCGAGTCTATTCATACGGTTTGTAAAAAGGAAATTAGATTCATTTCTGGTAAATTTTTCACATTATGTTCAGGATTCATGCCACAGTTATAATGTCAGTTTTAAAATATATTTTAGTATTCTTTGCTATTTCTCAGCATTGAGTATAAAAATAATAAATAAGAGTCGCAGATTATGAATACAATCACAAATAAACTATCAGCTGATAAGGTTTACTTTTGGACGTATATCTCCAAAGCTTGGCAAAGCGTTATAAATGTTCATCCCTTATTTCATTGCGGAATTTCTTTTGCTGAATAGTTACAGTGTTGAAAAGGGTTTTTTATGATAGAAACTAAACTGACAGTCAAACAAAAGTGCTTTAAAGCTGAATGACTATACGAACAGCGTGAAACACAGCATCACTGCCCTGATAGTACTCGTCGTTTATTGAGTCCAGTTACTAAGCCGGATAGCACTTAAGCTGGAGCGTTGTTGCCAGCTTTTTACTTTGCACAACGTTTCCAGTTTACCATAAGTATAGTTGCAAGATTATGCGTTCAATCTCTATCCTTTGCGGTGCATACTCTGAGCATTGATAATTGCTGCTAGAGTATTTATTTAAACCGGTCACTGAGATAGCTATAGTTTAAAGCAGCTTAGTTGACAATTATTTATTAACTTGTACCAAATTCGATGTAAATCACTTGGTCAGTTTTCTATTGATCTTTTTCTAAATGATATTTATTATTACAATACCACTTAATATATCGGGAACACATTATCCGGAATACATCTGTTCTTCTTTCGGCGAATTAGCCGACATGGCATGGTCTTGGATTACCCATTAGGATTTCGGTGGCACAATCCTAGCTTTCGCATTTTAACAACCTCAGCAGTTTACACGGCCATCATGTCTAACATCCCCAACTTTTTTTATTCTCTTCTACCGTATACCTTATAGTGTTGCCTGACAACCTGGCCATTTCATTCACACGTATTTAGTGGATCGCTCAAGCGCGTTATGCGCTTAAACAATGTATCGAATCCAGTGCGATGGAGTCTCCTGTAGCTGGGGAAGGACGAAACGAAGCTGTCCATGAGATGGAGCAACTATTCGGTGTCATAGGTGATCTCTTGAAGCAGATCGCACACGAGGACCACCACACATTACATACATGCAGACAATGAGCGGCAGGGGGGTTCAAACACACACAAATGTCAGTTATCAATCCCAGCCTTTACCTGTTAAAGCGACCTACTGATAAGTTCACTTTACCCCAACAAATCTCAAGGGGGACCACTCTAAGTAAATCTAAACTTGGTCTCGATAGGACAAACTTAGGTAAAGAAATTAAATTCCAGTGCCAATGCGGTTTTTTTCATGTAAAGGCGGACGAACGGACGGACGGATGGATAGATGGCTTACTTTTGTTCCAACTCCAAAACCAAAAACAGGATTAGATTTGCTTTTAGACACAGGTCGTATTGAAGTAGCTAATTTTGGTCATTCAGTAAAAATAGCCCATCATTTTCGAAATTTAAATGGAGAGTCAAAACCATTCAATGAAAATCCGGTTGGGACCCTCCAGATAGGCTAGTTGATGACAATATTAAAGCAACCATAAAAACGGTTGCTTGTATTGCCAGATCATTGCCAGTTACAAGCAATAAGCAAAATCTTTCATTTCTGGAGCGACAGGCTATCAACAAATTACGTAGAAATCAGAATATTATTATAAAACCAGCCGATAAAGGTTCAGCAACTGTAATTATGTCTAGAAAAAACTCCATCCGCGAGGCCGAAAGGCAGTTAACTAACACCATGCATTACAGAAAACTTGATAATTTAATTTGGCCTCAGAACCGACAAAATTTCATTGAAATACTTAATTCATTGCATACAGATAAGTACATCGATAAGAAACAGCTAAGGTATCTGCTAGGTGAGAATAATTCACAAAATAGGACATTTTATATCTTGCCTAAAATCCATAAACCTATCAGCACCTGGTTAGCTCCATTGACACTACCTGAACGACCCATCATTTCAGACTGTGGCAGTGAGTCTTATGGTATTTCAGAATATATTGATTACTATTTAAAGCCCATTGCTAATAGACACAAGAGCATTCTCAAGAACACAGAACACTTTCTTTCAAATTTATCCACATTGTCAGTTCCGAAAGATGCATATTTAGTCACATTAGACATAGATGCTATGTATACCAATATAGATATTGATGTTGGAGTCAATGCTATTAAGAATTCTTTTGTCAAATTTCTTGATCCAGATCGACCAGACACGGAAATTCTAAAATTATTAGAGCTAAGTCTTAAAGGAAACGATTTCCAATTTAATGGTGAAAATTACCTTCAAATCTGTGGATGCGCAATGGGTAAACGATTCAGCCCAAATTTTGCCACGATTTATGTTGCGGAGTGGGAAGAGGAGGCACTAAACAAATCAACCAAAAAGCCTCTTCTTTACCTCAGATATCTAGATGACATCTTCATAGTTTGGCAACATTCAGAAGAAGACTTGTGGGGAATTTTTTCGCATTTTAAATAACCAAGATTCAAACATCAAGCTAAAAGCTACTATTAGTGGAACATCAGTTGACTTTTTAGATGTCACGATCTATAACGGTCCTCAATTTGATTCCTCTGGAAAATTAGAATATAAAGTATTCTTTAAGCCAACAGACTCACATCAGCTGCTTCACAAAAAATCATTCCATCCTCCACACACATTTAAAGGTTTGATCAAATCACAAATCATAAGATTTTTTCGAAGCTCTAGCAACAGGCAAAATCTGAATAGTGCATGCTCTACTCTGTTTGATGCTTTGAAAGCACGAGGCTATTCAGCCCGTTTTCTTCGAAAAATTAAAGCAGACACCATCAATGAGCTTGAAAATCTCAAACCTCATAGCGGACCCGAGTTTGAACCTGTCCAAATTAAACACAATAAACCAATCACGTGCGATGCATCAGTTTCTAAATTCAACAAAAACAGATGCAAAGTAAACAACTATATTGTAAACCAACAAACATTCCTGAGTTTTCAAACTAAAAATGAATATCATATCCGAACAAATATGCATTGTGCTTCTGAGAATGTAGTCTATTTGATCAATTGTGCCCTTTGCCAGAAACAGTATGTTGGTGAAACAAAAAATGCATTTAGAGTGCGTGCTATACGCCACGTTTCTGATATTAACACCTCAGCAGATACGCCAATTGCTCAACATTTCCAACTTCCTGATCATTCAGTTGAGCATCATTTTGAAATCATGCCAATAGAACAGATTCCGACCTTCCATAGTGAGGAAGAAACGAGTTCGTTTCGCAAAATCCGAGAGGGCCATTGGATTAGAACACTCCAAACAAAGGCACCATTTGGAATAAATGTAGATTCGGGAATATCACAAAAGAACAAAATTATCCCATTTCAACTCATATACAATAGACGTAATGTTGAATTAGCGAAAACCATGAAAGACGAATATTCACAGTTGCAATCTAAATTAAAGGAACCGATCAAAGCACGACCAGTAATAGCTTACAATAGAAATCCAAACCTGAAAGATTTGCTAGTAAGATCAAGGTTAGACCTTATGGTTCCTGATAACAATAACAAGGTTTCATCCCTCCCTACCTATTCTTAAATAAATCTAATCCCAACCAAAATCAATGGTGGGGCAACATGAAATCATATCCGTAGGACATCTTTTAATTTTGTGTCTGCAAAAGTGTGTGTGCGTGCGTGTGTGTGTGCGTTCGTTCGTTCGTTCGTTCGTTCGTTCGTTCGTTCGTTCGTTCGTTCGTTCGTTCGTTCGTTCGTTCGTTCGTTCGTTAGTTCGTTCGTTCGTTCG
>CM067360.1:72987445-73077445 GCA_034401795.1 Chaetoderma sp. LZ-2023a | reverse complement strand
CACACCAGCAAACCCAAAATTAACTGGTCGTGTCCAATCACGAAATTTGCAACATTTGACCTATCAATAGGAGGACCGCAGTGAGATATCGTATCACAAATGCCCTTCCTATGCCACATTGCTGCATCTCTGGTACGTTTCCGAGAAAATTTGACAAAACCATTCCCTCCAAGCTCAAAGTTAGAGATGGCACTATAGATGGAGTATGCAGATGATGTTGATTCCATTGATGAAGATAAGGGTTTCCTCTGATGAACTGCGTCTAATAGCTGCAAAGACATCTCAAAGCCACAAGCTAGGAGAATGGACCTTTCCAGTTTAGCTGTGCCCTGCCCATCTCTATCTAAGCTCCACTCACACTTCGCCGTGTTGGGATTGATCGATCCCCCGATCGTAACCTGTTGAATATTTTGTAATTAATTTGACGTGATGCTGTTGCTGCCTATAGCAGCAACGGCGCCCAGTCAAATTAGTTTCAAAATATTCAACAGAATAGTCTGTCTTCAAATATGCGTTCGTAACTTACTTATCGACGTCATTCGTGACGTCATTCATTATGATGTAATTCTGCATGTCGCAAGTTGATTATGACGTCATATGATAGGTTGATAAAGTGGAAATGTGAATTAGACGAAGAGCATAATCGTGGACTTATGTTTTGCAGTTCAACCAACATTGCTAATCGCTCCGTAACAAGAAACCTTGCGTCCAGTCCTTCTGAAAAATATTGAGTAAAGGGTCTAAGCTTCCAATAACAGTACAGATACACCTATACGATGTTACATGTGTCTCAATTTAATTATATACAACTGCGAGGGTTGGATAGCTCCAAAGACACAGACTCAATGCGAGTCACCGCAAACACCTGCGAGCTATTACTAATCACCATTGACCACAGCGCCTAATCTCAAACTCAGCGCTGTACAAACTGTACAACACACTGTCTGTGATGAATACGAGTAGTCAATGGGGAGGATGGCGGCTATTGTTTTTCTGTCAAAAATGATTAATGGGTATAGGTCACGAGGTCAAGTGCAATTGTTGGAGAACAATAGCCGCCAGCCGGTTCTCTCCTTTCAAAAAATGATTGATGTGCACACGAGATCAAGTGCAATTTGTTCTAAATGAGCAAGTGGCTGTTATTGTTCAAGCAGGTGTCTGCTCTAAATGTTCAGCTACAGGCTATTGTCTATTATGACGTGTTAAGGAATAGATTAATGTGTTTTAAAATAGGTAATTCATGCACATGTTTAAGATATTAATTAGGTGGACAGTGGCGGCCACCACCCCCACCCCACCTTCTTGATTAAAGAGATATTTCTGCCTCGGTCATTTAATTTTCAAAAAAATCAGATGGCAGTCATTTAATTATTATATTTTCCAAATTGTTATGAAAATGAGTTGGTGTCGAACATTGTCCACTGCATGTCCGTCATCATTGATGAATAATGACGTCCTGTGCACCCTTGTCATGTCTAATGTATTAATTAGGTGTGCGGCATGCCCCACTAGTGGTTGTAGTATAAAGTAGAATATTTTGAAACTAAGCAGAATTGTGGCTTCCTATGCCAAATTGTCAAACAGTGCTTTTTGAAGAATAGCATTTTGCACATGATCGAAGGCACCATCATGAACAAAGCACACAGGGGCGACCTGCATGAACAAAATGTGTTCCCAGTCACTTAATTTTCAAAAAGATCAGAGCATTGCATTATACGGGTAATAGGTAAACTTATCGATGTTGCATAATAGTATATAGATAATAATCATGTATCTATCATATGTAAGGAGTCGTCTTTAAAGTGGCAGTCATTTAATTATAAAATTTTCAAAAAATGTGCTATACAGGTGGCTGCACATTTATACATGTGGCAACATGTGTATGTACATGACCGGACTCACGTGCATGCCAAAATGCATGCATACATGTGCGGCCGCATGCGGCTGCATGTTGCAGATTTGTGGCCACATATTGCAGATTTGCTGCCAGCCTGAGATGGGGGTGGGGCAGGGTCTCCCAGACCTTAAATTTTTTTTTAATCAGGGCGTTGCATTACATGGGTAATATATAGGTAAACTAAGCGATGTTATATGCATAATATTATATAGATAATAATCATGTATCCATCGTATTTAAGGAGATTCTTTAAGGTGGCAGTCATTTAATTATTAAATTTTCAAAACATTTTGTGCTATAGGCGGCCGCACATTTATACAGGCAGCATCATGTGTATGTACATGCCCGGACACAGTAATTTGTTTCTAGTTTTATTACCCTTTTTTGGAAACCAGGCTGCTGATCGCTGATGAATGTTTTTCATAAAATACATCTTTCATATTGCAGACTATAAGATACATTAATTATACTGCATGAGAGCATGCAGCTTGCCATGATGGAGTGCAGTGTTAGCACTTGATTATTTGAGTGCACATTCTTGTGAGCAAATGACATGAGATTGATATGTGGCAAGATATTACAATGTCCTCGCAGGGAGTAAAGGTTTTTTTTAAATCGATAATAACATGTGAACCCGCTCACTGTCTATTGTTGTTTTCCACCAAAGATTAACGCATTTTAATTCATGGTGTTCATACCCTAACAGGAGTAAGTGCATTGTGGGGAGTTGGTTGGAGACTGAATGCCTTATCATCCATGATGTTACATTTCAACAATTAAGAGCCACATTATGAGCACAGTAGCATAATCATAGATGGTCTTTCACTACAAGTCAAATATAAATATTTTCTTTTGGGCTACACAGCAGTGATATGCTATAACAATGTTTTTTTAACTATATAATTCAGTCAAACCTGGCCTAAGCGACCACCTCATGTTACACCATTACATGGGTGCTATAGACTTTCTTACCCATTTAACCCTTTAACCCTCCCATTTCTTCAAGAGAATTTCAATTTTCTCATAGAAAATGTCCATTTGCAGACCAAGGGACGACTATTTTTTTTAATTTTATCATAGCAATAACTGGCTCTGCTGGCTATCCATTTGTCTAGACATTGCACCAGCAAACACCCACCACAACCACCTACACCAACCACCATCACCACCACCACCATCATCATCACCACCAATACACACCACCATCACCACCACCAGCATCAACACCACCGCCCACTACCTTCACCACCACCACCACTAGCACCACCACCAGAATCACTACCACCACTACCACAAGTACCGACATACACCACTAAGCACTACTACCACCTACACCCAACAGCATGCATTAACCCCAACCCCACCACCAACACCCACTCACCTACCAACCCATATTTTATTGCTTCGTATTCATATTTGCAGACTTGGTAATGCATCTCTCCACAAGTTGCTAGACATCTTTAATCTAAGTTGGACCAATGGAGAGGTTCCTCAGTGCTGGAAGGAAGCCAGAATGACTCCTATTCTGAATAAAAGGGAAGAATAAGACGAAAGTGCTGAGCTACTGTCCTATCAGTCTTACAAGCTGCATATGCAAGACCATGGAGCACATCGTCATCCAGCGGTTGCAGTGGTACCTGGCGTCGGAGAACATTATAGTTTCAGAGCAGGCTGGCTTCAGAAGGTACAGGAGCATAGAAGATCAAACAACACATCTTGCACAGGTCATAGAGGACACTTTTCAAGCCAAGAAGGTGATGCTAGGTGCCTTTATCGATCTACAGAAGGCATTTGACAAGGTGTGGAAGGATGGCCTCCTCGTGAAGCTCCGGCGCACCGGCATTGGTGGCAACATGTTCCGATGGACCAAGTCATACCTACACAATCGCAGAGCTAGGGTGCTGGTGGATGGACAATCTGGACAGAATGTATTGCTGAGACAAGGGGTACCACAAGGCAGAGTATTATCACCAACTCTGTTCATACACTTCATTAATGACATTGTAGCAGAGCTGCCCAATGGGATCCAAGCAGCCCTCTATGCAGATGACCTCATACTCTAGTGCACCGAGGAGTACACAACGACTGCCACGTACAGAATGCAGCTCGCCTTGGACAGAGTTACAGCTTGGGCCAATCACTGGTGTATTACCATCAACAAAGAAAAATCATCAGCCACGCTATTCTCACTGTCCACCAAAACCATGGTTGACAATCTGACACTAGGTGGTACTCCACTCGAGTACGGGGACCAGCAGACATACCTGAGAGTCACCTATGACAGAAGGTTAACATGGAAGGAGGACATCTAGAATGCAGAGGCAAAGGCCAGAAGAAAGCTAAACATTATGAGGAAGCTGGCAGGAACAAAGTGGGGTGGCAATGAAAGGATCCTCAAGACCATCTACCTAGGTGCCATACGACCACACCTTGAGTATGGATCCAGCTCATGGATGACAGCAGCTAAATCTCATCAACAGAACCTCGACAGAGTACAAAACCAGGCACTGCGCATCATCACTGGTGGAATGAGATCCATGTTGCAGTATGTATCAGCTGCTGAGAGAAGAGATCTGGCCTTTGTCAACCTCTTTTCTTGAAAAGCTGTTTGGGCCTGTGGAAGAACTGCAGAAAACCACAGATTTCATCTTGAGAACGGCTCTCCAAGTGTGATACCAGCGATTGAAAAGAAGAAGAAGAAGATATTTGCAGACCCTTAGAAGACTATTTTCGAAAATATATCATTGGAATGACTGACTCTGATGGCTATCCATTTGTCTAGACATTGTGGGCAGAATTTGTGAGAGTGTGGTGCGTGAAAAATGGCACATAGGCTGGATAGGGTATGTCAATGGGGGTTTAATAAAGGTCTTGCTCCTATGCACATATGCCTATGTCAGAATGAATGCATTATGACTACCTAGTCAATGAGGCCTGGACAACAAAAATAATATAGCTGGCTATCCTTTGTCTAGACATTGTGGCCGCAACCACCTGCTACCAACACCCACCACCACCACCACCACCACCACCACCATCACCACCATCATCACCACCACCATCACCACAACCACCACTAGCATCAACACCCACCACCAAGCATTAACCCACCACCACCATCCACCACTACCCATCCATGACCACCACAACCCACTACTTCCACCAACCACCAACTCAACCGCTGCCACCAACATCAACAGCACCCACTCCGATTTGTATATTGAGAGATGTGGGGGACCTGGATATATATACAACCATCAAATCAACACTCACATAATGAACCAATGTTTTATTTGTATCCATATTAAAGGAAATATTACATATGATAAAACATATAGTTTCTGTAGCATAAACAAATAGTCAATGTTCTGGAGATCCATTTATCGATGGGTAAACTGATTCCTTATGGATCACATCCATCACCGACAGAATCATCATCATTATCATCAGCATCTAGATTGTTCGTTATGTACTTCTTGTTCAGAAACTCTCTTTTTCGAAAAGCTGAGAAGGCTGCTTCATCATATGCGTACCCCTTGGTGATAAAATCTTTAGTTTGCCGACGAATTATTTTAATGAGCGTAGCATTCTGGAATCGTCTCCACTGGAACATTATGTCTATACATGTCACAATTAAAGCATCAGCATACGGAAATAGACACATTGCCTACATCATTTGGGTATGTGTCCACTTCACCATGCTCATCTTCTAAACCTGAGTGTCCAGGGTCTAAGACCCGCTTAATATTTTGGAATATGGTCAATAGTTCCTGATTGCCTATGGATTCTTTTTCATCTTCACCTCCGCTGAGTCATCGCCGGCTTCACTCTCCAACTCCATTGGCTCATCATCTTCACTCTTCATCTCTGTCATTTCTTCATCTTCACTGTCTAGATTTTTGCTATCTTCATCATTATGGAATTGGATCTTATGCCACTTCAGGTCATTTGACCTATAAAAAGTAGAATCGCATTCAAAACAGTTACGTTTCGGCATATTGATTATAGGATAAATCTAACAACTATTCAAGCTACAAGGTTCTTCAAAGAAATCTTCTGACTGGCTATGGCTGCCTAACTACTCTGCAGTTAAAACACACGTCCAACTGCTTTGTGATGTTTAAACTGGAGTGAGAAAAGGGATTGAATTTGAATGGATTATAGTATCATATGTACTGCACCCGCAAATCCGCACCATGCGGCCGTAAATCCGCAACATGCAGCCGCAAATCCGCAACATGCGGCCGCAGATCCAGAACATGCGGCCGCAGATCCACAACATGTGGACATAAATCCGCAATATGCGGCTGCATTACCCATTGAAGATTTCGGATTCTATATCTTTCGATTCTGTTGTTCGCTACTATCTCCGGCAAGACTATGATGTTGCGGTTGCTGCGACAACCGATCTTTCTAAAGAGGAAGTAGCATGATTACCAGCTCGCCTCATCAGAAGATGATTATGACGATTTTTGTAGTTGGTAATCTGGGCCTGATCTGATTACAGAAGATGTCGGTAAGCTACGGTGGTTTCCCGTAGGTGCCAGAGTAAACACTATTTAAAACACGAACTCGTGCCTTGAGGTAAAGTATCAAGGCGATAGCTTTATTCTCCTAATTCTAACTATGTACTTTTACGTGAAAGTGACTTATACTGTCACAACAGAATTTATAAAAACAAACTTATTTATTTGATTCAGTATTCTATGTAGTTAATTAGAAATACGATTACTGGTTCTTTACTTAAATAATGTTACGTTTCGCGACTAGCAAAACAATTTCTCCGAATACTGTTCTTGGCTACTTAAAACCATTCATCAAGAACTTATTTGAATTTCGACAAAAATCAGTTCCACAGAACTATATGGATTCGAGGCTAGGTTTACTTCAACGCACTGTTGTTCAGACCCGGACTCCCGATTAAAGTTAAAGTCCCCTTTATATACTATCTTAGTTTTCGTTCTCCCATTTTAGAATTCCGGATGGCTTCTTCATCCGGACGACGACCCGTCTAGAATGACGGATGCTTGATCATACCAAGGCTTGCTGGTGGACCGGCACGCCTCTTGACTCATATCTTTTTGATAGTAATTTCCGATTTGTGTAGGCGACAGTCGGCCCTTGTAGAATGCTATACAATCGACCACTTGTAGAATGCTAGAGTTATCGGCACTCAAGTTACCATTTCTCTTAGCCTACAGGACACCATGTAACTAACTACATCCGTTTGTCATATCTAACCCCTTGGTTGACTCCTGCCTGGCGCCCCAGCCTGGCGCCAGCCATTATCCAGCACAAGTATCCCTTTTGCGCTCGGTTTAGATTCAGTTTCGATTTCAGTTTCGACAAAATTACCACCCACAAACTTGACTCTATAGAAATATAGAAACTTGGTCACATTATCATGGTCCTATGGTAAGTCGGTCGTCGCCACGTTACTACGTCATTCTATGAGTCATTCAGTCTGTGCTACGTACACTCTGTCCGTAGCACCATACCGACGCTCTTGCTTGAATATTTAGAAAACTATTGGTTGTAACTTCTGCTGAATACTATAAAAGGTCATGGCGCCGCTGCAGCAATGACTTTCATCTTTCAACCACCGATGGACTCCATCAGCTCACTGCCATAAGTCTTAGTCTATTCTATTCCAATTTCACTTATTGTTTCAGCTACATTTTCGTGTCAGTTTTGCATCGACTTGATGCACACACTAGATCGCGCTATTATTTTCCTGCTCATTGTGTTATCTGTTCCTTAGCTCGCCTGGTATTCAAATATAGTAATTCACTGGGGTCTTAGACTGCAAATATAAGATGTCCCCAGGGTCAGGACCCCCCAGAAGACAATCCCATATCTACATACGCCCCACAACCAAAGTTAATTGACCATCTCTCTTAAGGCCTTAAGAGAGTGTCAACTAACTTGTTGTGGACTATCAACAACCTAAACCTATACCAGCAGCCTGAACGGATACCACCTGATATTTATCCAATTGTCAAGAAATCAATAATACAGGTCAATATATTATACACCAATACTTGTCCGAGTAGCGGAATGCTCGGAAATACATTAGTAGCATACGTTAGTGTATGGGTGATAACTATACAAACATACATGTCCGGGTAGCAGAATATTGAGCGCAAAAGACCGCCCCCGGAAACACATTAATAGCATCATTAAACCATGGTTGATAACCTCGATCCACGCATAGCTTAACATAGAGAACAATACGATCAATCAAGCAATACAATAGTATAATATACCACAATCAATTACTCTAATGACGTCATCTAATCGTGACGATGTCACCATAAATGTCAGTCCTTAATACTACAGTGCAAATATCATTACAGATCATGTGAATTTTTCCTATTAAATAATACAGTACCAACATGGCACCATACTAATGTTCGTGCTACAACATTTAATATTCACCAATTAATGTTCCAGTAGAAACATATAAAGTTAGTGCCAAAATGTCATGGTGATACCTCCAAGCGGTTTATGCTCACGTTAGGATCCACCACGTCAACGTATGTCTCCATCTCTATCCATTCGGCAGCCGTCGGGTCGATCTCAGTCCTGGCGTTAGCATTAGGCGACGACCCGTTGCCATCTGCAGTGGCTCCGGTAGAGCTGCAGTTCTCCGGGGCTGCTGGGTCTGAATAGTTGATGTGATGATATGCGGTTCACTACTATGGGCCGCACGTGGCCTGCGTTTATGGGCCGCAAGTGGCTTGCATTTAAGCGCATTCCACATGCGTGATAACACGCCACATTTGTATAATATAAGCACAACTACTAACACAACTACGAAGGAACCCGTTGGATATGATACGAAAGAATGTACCCCATTGCCATCGACCATCACTGGGTCGATCATGGATAACGGTGCTGCAGCACGTACTTAGACTTTTGTAAATGGTTCCACGGTTGTAGTTTTAAATGGTCAACTATCATGGATTGATTTAGAACGCCGGACACGTCCAAGTGGGACATTTCAATGGCTAGGCCTATTCGAGTGTACGTCCGACTATAAGACGCTACAGGCTCGAATCGCCAGCCCCTCCCACTATACCCGCATTCCCCAGACATCAATGCATACACGCCATTACTCACCATACATCGGTCCATCAGTCGTCCATCGCAATGAATTTCCACCATCTCGCTGAACGTTTGCAACACTTTTTATTGGTAAATAATTTACTAGTGGTTACGTTTGACTTCTTTATTTGAATATTACAGTTGCTATCAGTCACATTTGTCAAAACACTCACAATACAGGGCACGTGGGTCTTGTCGACCCGTAGTTGTTCCTGGCACACCCTAGGGTTGGCACCATGACACCCCGACGTGGTAAAGTACCACCCAGTCTTGGTATCTAGACCAATACTGGTATGGGCCAGCATCACCTGCATGTAATGCCCTGTCTTGGCTAATGGTTCAGGCCATGAGTGTAGTCCATATTCGATATATTGTCCTCCGTCAATTAACGGTAGCATCGCCACATAATGGAGCTTCGATTCGTCCTGCCACAACGGATATACCACTACATTTCTGTAATACCACTGATACGGTCTTATCAGCCTATATTCCGCACTAACCTGTTTCGATACGGACGTCAGATCGTCGGGACTAAAAAGTTCCTCCGTTAGATGACCCAACTCCAAGGATGCCGTTTGCCTATGGAATCGTTCGGCTGCTTTTTGGTAGTCATAGACCACATGTTCAGCCGAGTCTATAACATGTCCTAACCGTACCAAAGCATAGAGTTCCAACAATCGAATCCCCTGCTGCCTGAGCGCTCGGCTCATGTTGCCCATTGCAGTGGCCAAGTTGTCGCCTAACTCGTTAATACGGTCCGTGTTCATACCAATATCTTGGAAAGCTAATTTGACATGCGACGTCAACTGGTTGGTAAAATGCACCACTTTGTTCACCTTTGTCATCGCTCTCTTTACCACATCTCGTATGGCGTTTCTATCCCCAGATGTAGCGGTACCGAACAGCGATGATGCGATGTCGCCCACAAAGTTAAATAACCCTCGCTTCTGCCTAGTGCCACTTTGACTACTCATGGTTTGCTGTGTTTGGCTTGCCATCTTCCTTACCCCCCGTATTCGATGCTGCAATCCGTATATATCGTTCCCACTTAAAAACGATGTTTTGGTACCCATGCTAGCGGCGAGACTGGCCATTTGGGCCAACCGTTCCAGGAACTCCGTGGGTAGGTAAGGGTGGTCGATGGATACTATCATGGTCCATTCGGCCCGTATCACTGACACAGTCTCCGGCTTAGTTATCATGACGCCGTTCGGTAGGCCGTGTATACTCGAGTCCTTACATATACCCGATGTCCTGCTAAACCACAACGCCATTATACACAATTCAAACGAATACATTTTAGTATCTTGCGAACGAATTTAGTCTTAATTGTTATGATACTTTACGTACTGGCTATTTGCGATGTTAAGTATAGCGATACAATACACGCTACTGGTGGTCGTGCTGCCGAATAACGGCATTTATACGACTGATGAAATCAGCGTATAGCACGTCATCGTAAAGGGTGGAGTCTACTATGCCAATCCGGAGTCGCTTGTTACCGGATTCGTTCTCCCGCCTATACCCGTGCTTCCGCTTCATATCCAGCCGGGGTTGCTTGCTGTCAAAATCGTCATCTGGCATACGCCCGCGCTTGCTCAGCATATAAGGATGCGATGGAAGCGTCTCCATTGGCTCAGAGGGCAGCCCTGGTGCCGCCTCTGGAGCGTCAATCACCATAGGCCTAGGAGTTTCGATGATATCACTCAGTGACTCATGGTTTTGATTGCGGCTCGTACTGGGTTGAACCTTTTTCCGGTCAACCCTCTTACCCCCTGTACGCACCTCTGGCTCCATATCCGAAGCTGGCCGCTTCTTACGAGCCTGGGGTGTCGTATCAGCGTCAGTGACCATAGGTTCTGGCTCGGGCAACATCGCCCTGGGATGATGGCTAGCCTTCGTCCCCCTGGTAGGGTTACGAATGGGGCATAGTCGTACCGCGTCCCAGCACATTTCTGAGTCGACTACGCGCAACTTACATATATTAATTACACGCACCTTACCAGACCTCTGATGGCGGACATGCGCCACAGGTCCGTTGATCTTAAAGATCTCATACTCGGGGTCACTGCGAGAGGTCAACTTCATCCTCTCCTCAGCTTTTACGACCACCAAGTCCCCCACTTTAAATTCACCAGCGTTCGCACGCTTATTAATTTGTTCCCTGTGAACCTCCTGAGATCTAGCTGTCCCCTCACGAGCACGCAGCAAGGCGTTGTTGAGATACGTCAGTCTCTCACCAAGGTCCTGCGATGCATCGATGGGAATGGCTTTCAGCAATCTTGCCCGTCGCCCGTATGTCAAATAAAATGGCGTATACCCGGTCATCCAATGACGAGTACTGCGGTACGCTGTCAAAGCCGCACCAAACTCGTCCTCCCACACCCTCGAGGCATTGTTCACCCCTTTCTGGATCAACTCTTTAAGAGTGCGGTTGAATCTTTCAGTACGTCCATTGGTCTGCGGATGGTATGGGCTAGACCGCCTGTGGTCGATACCGTGTTCTTTGAACCGCTCCTCCAGAGAATGAGAATAAAATTCTTTACCCTGATCGGTTATCACAATTTCAGGGACGCCATGACGTGCGACATACTCGTTGAAGAACTTTTCTTCCACATTTTGAGATGTCTTCGCTGTGATTGGGTATGCTTCTGCCCATGCAGAACAGTGATCAATCACAGTCATGATATACACGTTACCCTTATTCGATTCTAATAGTGGACCGATCAAATCCATTCCAATTATCTGACTCGGATAATTGGCCATGGGCATTTCACTATACCTGGGTCGGGTAGTGACAGGTCGGTTGACCTGGCATTTCGTACATGTTTCACGCATACGAATTACGTCTTTTCTCAAAGACGTCCATACAAAAGAATCCCTCACCATACCGATGGTCTTCTGCAGACCTTGGTGACCAGCTCGTTCATGAGCCATCCGGAGCACTTTCTCACGGAACAGGGTAGGTAAGACTATTCTGGGGTACTCGGCGTCTAACGCTGAAGGCGTAACTAAAGAATACAAAATGCCATTCTTGACCATATACTCCTCAGGGGTGTTTTTTAACAACTCCGGGTATTCCTTGGTCTGCTTGGCACACAATTCGTCATATGGTATGTCGAATGCTTCCAGAGGGACGTGAGGTAACACTCCCTCGTCGACGTCTGGTATTACAAAGTCGCCCGTATCTAGCGTCGCGACTTCCACCGGACGACGTAACCTGGACAACATGTCCGCTCGAATATTCTTCGAGCCTTGGATGTATTCAATCTTACATCCGTACTTGGCAATCAGTACCGCCCAGCGCTGCACCTTCGTGTTTTTAACTTCGCCCACAAACAAACTCTTTAGGGGTTTGTGGTCGGTATACATGGTAAACTGCGTGCCAAATAGATAAGGTCTAAGCTTCTTTAGCGTGTATATTACCGCATAGCTTCCTTTTCTATCACAGGGCAATTCAACTGACTGTCTTTAAGAGTAGAGCTAACATACGGAATCACCCACTCAATACCCTTGTCATCTACCTGTACCAGTATCGCACCTATCGCATAGCTAGACACATCAGTATACAATCTATACGGAGTATTCAAATTCGGATACATGAGAACCGTCTCACTATGCAGCAAGTTTTGCAATTTCTTAAATGCTTGCTGTTCTTCCTGACCCCACTCAAAACGTTTATATTTCTTAGTCAATTCTATAAAAGGCTTAGCAATTTCGGCATAGCCTTGCACACAAGAGCGGTAATACCCTGTAGCTGCAAGGAAACTTCTCACCTCACTCACATCGCATGGCGGTGACATTTCTCTTATGACCTTGACCTTCTGAACCTGAGGAGCCACTCCTAGTGCCGAAATGTGATACCCTAACAAGTCCACAGACTTACGGGCAAATTCGCATTTCTTTTTCTTAACCTGTAAATTGTATTCTCGAATCCTACGCATAACCTTACGCAAATGCTGTGCATGCTCAGCCGGATTTCTCGAATATACGACTATATCGTCGACGAACACATGCAAATATTTTCCCACGAATTCTCGGAAAATATCGTTCATTGCCCTCTGAAATACGGCACCTGAGTTCGCAAAACCGAACGGCATCCGAACAAAATCGAACAAACCTTCACTGCAAACGAACGCTGTTTTCTCTATGTCTTGGCTGTCCATTGGTATCTGCCAATAGCCAGACTTCAAGTCCATAGTCGAAAATATCGTTGCACCGCACATCGAATCAAAAATATCGGCTATGTCTGGCAGTGGATAACTATCCTTCTTGCACACAGAATTCAACTTTCTGTAGTCGACACAAAATCTAGTCCCCCATCCTTTTTAGGGACCAACGTAATGGGCGACGCCCATGGTGATGACGATGGTCTTATGTCGCCCGCTGCCAGCATTTCAGCCACTTGATTCTTGACTATATACTGCTTGGCCAGCAGTACACGGTAGGCTTTTTGCCTTATAGGATAAGCATCTCCTGTTGGTACACCTCACTTTGGGGACCAATCCTAACGTGTTTGGACGAGCCATATCAAAGATATCGGCAAAGTCCACCATGACTTGGTCGATATCTTTATATCCAGTCGTTTCTTTACAACTAGCATAGACATAATTCGTCTGTTCCCTATGTGGATATTCAAAGGGATATACCTGGCCAACCCATACTACTATTTTGGCCTGATAGTCAATCTTTGCATTTCCCAGGCGCAAAGCATCCGCTCCAAGTAAACATGCATGCCTCATTCTGGCCACAATCGTACTAGGGATGGGTCGGGCGTTCTCGAATCTTACTTGTGTTTCCCCCAACAACTTTATCGGGGAACCATTTACAGCTAAGAGCGTTCTTGCTCTTTTCAATGGCCTAGCATTCAACATGTTACGCCATATATCCTTACGAATCAAGGATGTGCTAGCACCAGTATCCACTAAGGCATGCAGGTACTTACCCTGATCCGATGGACCGTCTTTATCCATTTTTAGACGGATTAAGAACTGCTCGGTCGGTGATCTCACCAATGGCTCTCTCCATCATCGTTTCCCGGGCTCCTTCGTCCATTGACGACTTCGGCGTAGCTGTTCCGGCTTGTGTCCGACACCGTATGAATAACAGCCCATTTCATCCGTCCCCTCCCCAGTCAAGATAAAACCGTCTCTGTCTTCATATTCGTCATTTTTCTTCAAGCGATTGTTCAAGTCTTTCCTGACGTTCCTGGAACAGTTGCGCGGCGTGATGTTCTTTTCCTGCTGTCGTCGGTCGACTAAGTCAATGTCCATATCGTCGGTGCGGGGCCGTTTGATCGCCCTGCGGTCGTTCGGACCCTTTTGTTGGGTCCCGGCAGGACCATTCTGCAGCGGATATCCGTGCTGTAGGCAGTCTCTCACATAGTGGCCATCTTTGCCACACCCAAAACACTTCACTGTTACGGTGGAAGTCATCTGCCGGCTCCTGTACGCCCCAAAACGATTCTGGGCCATGTGCCCTTCTCTCCCGCACTGGGAACAGGTTATGGGCGGCGCCCGTCGCAGTTGTCGGGGTCGCTGGGCAGGCTGTCTGCTGATGTCTTCCCATGGCTGTACCGCTGGATGGCAGTCACTCTTGTAATGACCGACCCGGCCACAATTATAGCAGGTAATGTACTGCTCTCGTCCCCCCGTCCTGACTGGTCGGGGCGAGGGTGGGGCGCGTTGCTTTGCCTGCGGGTCTGTCTTCTTCGTGGGCTGGGCGGCCCCAGTCACTGGCTTCCGTCGCTGTAGCTGCATGTCCCTAACCAAGCCACAGAGTTGCTCAATCATTTTGCTCTGTCGAGCAGTCTGTCTTTCCAACATCTTGACGACCGTCCATATTTCCCGTTCCTCTGCCAACTCTAACATATCTACCTCCATTCTTTCCTCTCGATTATGATCACTATCGATCTTCATCGCTTGCAGTAAGTCATCACTCACTGCCTCTTCTTCAGCTATTTCAATAGCTCAGTTCAAAGTGGTCGTACGCTTCCGGATGATTCGTTTGCTTAGGCTATGATCAGCCAACGCCCTCAGGTAGATTCCCAGTACAGTACGTCGATTGTCGTCGTTCTCCTGTGGGTAGGCCCGGATGCTCAGTTCTTTGTACCTTCGGTTGAAGGTGATAATGGTTTCATTGCGCCTCTGCCGAACCCCCTCAAGGTCATATTTAATGCACTCTCCCTCATGGTCACGTACTTCCTAAACTCCTCAAACATAACGTCCTCCCAGGTCTTCCCTACCAAGAAACCATCCAGGGCTCGGGCTAACGGTCCCCGTGCCACCCTGACTATCACATAGGCAGGTATCCCGGCCAGTCGCCCCTCATTGGCGACACAGGCACGTTTCATCTCGTCCAAGAACGTCCTTACCTCCTCCAGTAGTACCCCATCACAGGGTTGGATGCGGGATACCGTGTCCCTGACTTCTTCGCGGTACACACGGTCGGTCTCCCGACGATTGCTGCTTTCAACAATGGCCCCCGCCATAGCCGCACCCATCGTTTGCATGGCCGCCACTGTCTCAGGGCGTAGGTGTCGTTCCCCGGTGGGTAGTTGTGGGTCGGTCGGTGGGCCTCTTGGCGTCGCCATTGCTCCTATTGGTATTCTAATGTTATGCTGATCCTAGCTAGCCTTGGCCGTTCTGGGCTGCCTCCAGAAAAACTTTTATTCTGTCGGCTAAATCGTTCAGTAATAGCGTAGCTGGTCTCCCCTCGTTGGCTTGGGCCATATGCTATGTACTCACTGCGTTTTGGTTTTGCTCCGGATCCTGGCAGGCGCTCGTCAATGAAGATTTCGGATTCTATATCTTTCGATTCTGTTTTTCGCTACTATCTCCGGCAAGACTATGATGTTGCGGTTGCTGTGACAACCGATCTTTCCAAAGAGGAAGTAGCGTGATTACCAGCTCGCCTCGTCAGAAGATGATTATGACGATATTTGTACTTGGTAATCTGGGCCTGATCTGATTACAGAAGATGTCGGTAAGCTACGGTGGTTTCCCGTAGGTGCCAGAGTAAACACTATTTAAAACACGAACTCGTGCCTTGAGGTAAAGTATCAAGGCGATAGCTTTATTCTCCTAATTCTAACTATGTACTTTTACGTGAAAGTGACTTATACTGTCACACCAGAATTTATAAAAACAAACTTATTTATTTGATTCAGTATTCTATGTAGTTAATTAGAGATACGATTACTGGTTCTTTACTTAAATAATGTTACGTTTCGCGACTAGCTAAACAATTTCTCCGAATACTGTTCTTGGCTACTTAAAACCATTCATCAAGAACTTATTTGAATTTCGACAAAAATCAGTTCCACAGAACTATATGGATTCGAGGCTAGGTTTACTTCAACGCACTGTTGTTCGGACTCAGACTCCCGATTAAAGTTAAAGTCCCCTTTATATACTATCTTAGTTTTCGTTCTCCCATTTTAGAATTCCGGATGGCTTCTTCATCCGGACGACGACCTGTCTAGAATGACGGATGCTTGTTCATACCAAGGCTTGCTGGTGGACCGGCACGCCTCTTGACTCATATCTTTTTGATAGTAATTTCCGATTTGTGTACGCAACAGTCGGCCCTTGTAGAATGCTATACAATCGACCACTTGTAGAATGCTAGAGTTATCGGCACTCAAGTTACCATTTCTCTTAACCTACAGGACACCATGTAACTAACTACATCCGTTTGTCATATCTAACCCCTTGGTTGACTCCTGCCTGGCACCCCAGCCTGGCGCCAGCCATTATCCAGCACAAGTATCCCTTTTGCGCTCGGTTTAGATTCAGTTTCGATTTCAGTTTCGACAAAATTACCACCCACAAACTTGACTCTATAGAAATATAGAAACTCGGTCACATTATCACGGTCCTATGGTAAGTCGGTCGTCGCCACGTTACTACGTCATTCTATGAGTCATTCAGTCTGTGCTACATACACTCTGTCCGTAGCACCCTACCGACGCTCTTGCTTGAATATTTAGAAAACTATTGGTCGTAACTTCTGCTGAATACTATAAAAGGTCATGCCGCCGCTGCAGCAATAACTTTCATCTTTCAACCACCGACGGACTCCATCAGCTCACTGCCCTAAGTCTTAGTCTATTCTATTCCAATTCCATTTATTGTTTCAGCTACATTTTCGTGTCAGTTTTGCATCGACTTGATGCACACACTAGATCGTGCTATTATTTTCCTGCTCATTGTGTTATCTGTTCCTTAGCTCGCCTGGTATTCAAATATAGTAATTCACTGGGGTCTTAGACTGCAAATATAAGATGTCCCCGGGGTCATGACCCCCCAGAAGACAATCCCATATCTACACCATGTAACTCTGTACTTCACTCTGATTTTTTTTAATTAAATGACTGGGAGATGCCGCCCCACCTCCATCTCAGGCTGGCTGCAAATCCGCAATATGCGGCCACAAATCCACAACATCGCACATGTATGCATACATTTTGGCATGCATGTGTGTACGGGCATGTATAAATATGCAGCAGCCTGTATAGCACATATTTTTTGAAAATTTAATAATTAAATGACTGCCACTTTAAAGACCACCCCTTAAATACGATAGATACATGATTATTATCTATATAATATTATACAACATCAATAAGTTTACCCATTACCCATGTAATCCAACGCTATGATTTAAGAAAAAATTAAATGACTGGGAACACATTTTGTTCATGCAGGTGGCCGCTGGATGCTATTTTTCTAAATGTGAGTCTGTGCACTATTGTTCATAAGTGACTGCTGTGCACTATTGTTCATGCAGGTGCCTTCAATCATGCGCTTAAACGCTATTCATCAAAAAGTACTGTTCGACAATTTGGCATAGGTAGTGACAATTTTGCTTAGTTTCAAAATATTCTACTTTTTATGACAACCACTAGGGGGGGGGGGGCACACCTCACACCTAATTAATACATTACACGTGACAAGGGTGCATGGAACGTCATTATTCATCAACGATGACAGACATGCAGTGGGCATTGTTTGACACCAACCCATTTCCATAACAAATTTGAAAATTTAATAATTAAATGACTGCCATCTGATTTTTTTGAAAATTAAACATGACTGAGGCAGAAATATCTTTTTAATCATGAAGTGAGGGGAGCGCCACCGCCCACCCAATTAATACGTTAAACACGTGCATGGGTCACCTATTTAAAAACACATTAATCTATGCATTAACACGTCATAACAGACAATAGCCTGTAGCCGGACATTTAGAGCAAGTACCTGCATGAACAATTGCAGCCACCTGCTCATTTATAACGAATTGCTCTTGACCTCGTGTACACATCAATCAATTGTGACTGGAGAGGACCAGCTGGCAGCTATTGTTCTCTAACAATTGCACTTGACCTCGTGACCTATACCCATCAATCATTTTTGAACGAGAACAATAGCCGCCAGCCTCCCCCTTGACTACTAATTCGCCTTCTAAAATGTATTGGAATTTTCACTCCTATGTGCCAACAAGTATAAGACATGCACTTGTAAGACACCATAACACCGACTTGGTAAGCATTTTGCTATCAGACCTTAAAAATACAATCTAAGAACACGAAAGACGAAGAAGAACCTGAATGTGCTTCAAATTCTCAAGAAGGGCAAGTTACATTGTAGAGAGTTTAAGAAAACTGGTTGCTGATGAAGCAGTTTCTCCTCCTTTCCACCACGGAAACATGTCACGCAGCAGAAGATTGAGTAAAAATTACCCATTAAGTGACAGATGAGTGGTAGGGAGGGAGCAAGTCTAATAAAGACAGATAGGGAGGGGTCGGAAGAATGGGGACGGTGTGGCAGGGGGTGGGGTGGCTGGAGAGTGAGAAAGAGAGAGGGGGAGTGGGTGAGAGATATAGATGGAAGAGAATGGGATTGGAGAGGGATGGGAGGAGAGGGAGGTGTGGTTGGGAGAGAGAGAGAGAGAGAGAGAGAGAGAGAGAGAGAGAGAGAGAGAGTGAGAGAGAGAGAGAGAGGGAAAGAGAGAGAGGGAGGGAGGGAGGGAGGGAGGGAGGGAGGGAGGGAGGGAGGGAGGGAGGGAAAGAGAGGATGGAAGGAGAGATGGGGAGATAGGAAGGGAAAGAGTAAGGGAGGAAGAGAGAGAGAGAGAGAGAGAGAGAGAGAGAGAGAGAGAGTGAGAGAGAGAGGGGTGTGTAGAGAGGAGATGTGGTGGAAGAGAAAGGGGTGAGGAGAATGAGGGATGGAGGGCGGATGGGGAGAGGGAGGGTGATGGAGTTGGAGAGATGAGTGGGTGGGTACGGGAGGGGTGGAGTGAGGGCAGAATGGAGGGGGGGGAGAGGAGGGATCCGGGAGAGATGGAGGGGGTTGTGATTGGGGGAGTGTATGTGTGTAATCTATTAGGTGTATCATATGTTCAGATATGACATGAGATTTAATCCATCTGCTCATCACGTGTGAGTGATTATTAAATCATTTTTAGGCAAGTGGATTTTCACATGTGTAAACTGGTTTACAAGGACTTGATTGCTTGTCACGTGACACCTCACATGATAATGCACCGTTCTATTGAAAACAAAGTAGTCGGCCTCTGCACGAATCCACATATATAGGAATCTATTTGTGATGATTGGTTAACGCGAAACGAAATATGAACAATGCCAAATAAGATCCGAGTCTATATTTTGGAAATTATTTGAATGGAAGTTGGTGCTGCTTACTGAGAACAGCAACTTCCTGTCATGTTATTTTCAATAACTATAGCGCACATTTATGGTATAATGCCAAACGGTTTTAGTCTCTCTACACACGGTCACATACTGTTCTCTAGAGATACGCCTCAGCCTACGAATATTAGCTGATGTATCGATTACTTTAGTAAGGAGTTGTTCAAGTAATCGTGACATTACGGTATTTTGGCATTGACAGGGAATCAAACCGGCAACCGACGAATGCGGCAAGCAGCATAGCCCTCAAATGCTTCCCTGTCAAATATAGTAAGGCGATGTTCACACTATATGGCTAATCCGAATTAAGTCCGATGTAAGTCCGACCTATCGCAAAGGTTCGCTTACTCGCCATAACTTGTGTATTTGTGAATGCTTACATGAGTGGGTCGATGTTTTGTGATCCATTGGACCTACATCGGATTAACTTTCTAGCGTGTGAACACAGCCTAAATCTGAACACGCTAATTCACCTTTCCCGAGTATCCATCCATGATCTGACCTCATATGATGCCATAATCAACTCAGCACTTGTATGATGACATCGCAATCATTACGTCACAAAGGTTCCATATAGACCGTCATCAAATTTCAAATGGTCTGACACATTGTATGAATTGTATGTCTTTGTAATTCTTTGCTATTTAATAAACATGTTGTTGAATATTTTGAAACTAATTTGACTGGGCGCTGTTGCTGCCTTAGGCTTACCTATGTAGTTTTTTCGGAATTTGATAGTCAGGGTGTTCAGAGATCGATCGATCCCAACATGCACGTGGTGTGGGTAGAGCTAAGCTAGAGTTGGGCTGGGCAAAGCTAAAACCAGAAAGGTCCATTCTATACATTCCTTGGACTAGCTAAGTTTAAAATAATCGCCTAATTCACTGATTCGAAGTAATTTCTCAGATGTAAATTTGTAATGTGAACTCAAAACATTTGATATCCACCTATATTTTGCTCCATAACAAGAATCTCCAAGGATGGTCATCCACAGGGTCCCTTGTTTGGGTTCTTTTATGATTCTGATGTTTTGGAGGTGTTTAATTTGAATTAAAATGTGCTAGTATGAACTTGTACTGTGAAGCAACACTCCCACTCACCCCACCCTCAGTTTTTACGTTGGATTAACTGCTTAGGAGTACAGATATGAAAACGGCCCAGAAAATACATGATTGAATGAATGAATCCACTTTTAGCTAGTGGATCGAATAGTGGATATAATATATATACTTTGAGCCATGAATTTCAAGAATTCTAACTTTGTGGTGATTATATATGTAAGCATTTGAATATTTTGAAACTAATTTGACTGGGTGGGCAGCAACAGCGCCGAGTAAAATTAGTTTCAAAATAGAATGTTTCTTAAGTAGTAAAGACATACACTTCGTACACCTGATTGAATTTAAAAAGTTAATGACAATCGTGGCTACGTCATTGATTGCACATTTTTATTGTGACGTCAGCCTACATGTAACGTAATTCATTATGACATATATATATATACTTGAGTCACAGATTGGATTCATCCATTACATGTAAATCTATATCTTATATATAATAAAGAAATATTAGTTACCTCTCCCGGATGTGGAAATTGTTTAAGTGTCGCTTTCGTGACCATCTCGGTCACTTCTTCAGCTACACTCGACATCCCGGAGAGGTAACTAATATTTCTTTATTCTGAATCATCCTGGGATCGGGACCATCATTTTCAGAAATATATGTTATATGCTTGCTTAAATAATACATTATACTAAACTGGTGCACTTGGTTCAGATGTAGGCCGTAATAGTATTAGCTACACGATACGAGGTGTCACTTAGACACATTGTAAATATGGGATTGTCTTGTGGGAAGTCATGACCCCGCAGGATGTCTTATAGTTCACATAAGACCCAAAAAGAGAAATTATGTTTTGAAAATACCAGGTGAGCCAAAAGTCCAGGTGAGCTAAAGATGGATGCTGTAGTGTTGCATCAATGTTAATTATAACATGACTAAGTGTACCGTGGCTGAGTCGAGCACCTGTTATTTATAAATACGTGTCAATCATTAGGACGGTGGAAAGTCGAGCCAGCCAGGTCAGCTCTTTGTATTTAATAGAAGTGCACTAATGTTAAATGGATAGGATGCTGTTTATAGCGTTACATAACCAGCCGATTAGATTAATATGATGATGATAGAAATAGGATGAATTAATTGGAAATGATTCTATGGCTCTGAGTTGATGTGTATTTGAAAGTGGTTTGGATAAATGCTGTAGCCGGTATTCACTTCTATAATATTCAGCAGTTATTGATAGTTGTAGTATTGGAAATAATCAATGTTTATGGCAAGTGTTGTGATCATGAATTATGAAAACAAACTGAACGTGACTGACTGACATAGTTGATGACGTAAGAACTCTAATATTTAACCGTGGGCTAGAACAACACCATCTAGTAATGAATCATTCAGCACATGTGCCTAGCACCGTATGATTCTTGAGACTTCTCCTTTAGTACGCAATGGACAGGACATAGAAATTATAGCGTCCTTTAGGAATTCATAACAGAATCGAAATTTGTTGATAAACTATATGCCACTCATTTTATGGTATGTAACAACAACACATACCATAATGTTGTTAGTTAGCTGACAGATCACATCAAACCAGAACCGGTCCCCAGCGCTTTGTCTATGTGAGGCGCAATCTTCATGGAAGAATTGGGCAGAGTATGATTGGTTAGAATGACGTCATACCCAACCAAGATCGATCAGACTCTGCAGTAAAGAATTATAAAGAATAGGTTTGTGCGCCAGGCAAGTGAGGGAGGAATCACTGATTGGCTGAAAGTACCAAGCAGTTATTAGGTTAGAACTTCCAGGAAGAAATAAGCAGAGGTTGATTGGTGACTTTATTGTTCGGACTATCAAAGTGTGCGTATTGGATACCTAGAAGAGTTGTAGGAATGGATTGGAATAGATTCTTAGAGGAGTTGTATATTTCTGCGAAATGCAGAGAGTCCAAATTGGAGCTATAAAAGAAGGTACTTTTCTCAGAATAAAGGAATCATCCACCATCTCTGATTCACTAATCATCTGGCTTGCTTAGTTCGTGAAGCTGTGGCTCTTATGCCTAACGTAGATTTGATAGGTTAGATTAGGGTTAGGACTTAGGATAATTTAGCTGTTAGTTTTGTACAACGAATTTGTACTAAGTGTTTATTTGTGAGCCATTTTGCTCTAGACGCCAAATTTATTATATTTCTGTAAATAAAGTTTTCATCTTACGTATATGTAAGACAAGTCATTTGTTAGTTTGATTAGGTTAGGAATCTAGCTGAGCTGGGAGCAACACCCAGTCCTTACCAGGATTTTGATTTAGGCCCAGCAGTCAGAAATCAATTGTCGTCAATTCACTATCTGTCAGACGAGGCGAGCCGACCGCAGTTACTTCTCCTTCATCATCACCGGCGATGCTGTCACAGCAGCACCACAAAGGTTTCCGGTAGTGAAGCGGGAGACATCTTTATCGACGTCATAGATCTTAGTAAGAGTATCCAGAAACTTGAAGACACGGCCCCAAAATCTTCAACTTGTAATAGCCACGTTTGTTTGTCTATCTTTCTCCATGAGAGGGGGGGGGGGGTGAGCGTGTTTCCTCAATGGACCTTTCCATTCTAGCTATGGCCCGCCCATCTCTAGCTAAACTCCACCCACGCCTCGCTCGTGTTGGGATCTATCGATCTCTGAACTTCCTGAATATCAATTTCCAGAAAACTGTACAGGTAAGCTGTTTAATATTTTGAAACTAATTTGACTGGGTGCTGTTGCTGCCTATACAACAGCACCCAGTCAAATTAGTTTCAAAATATTAAACAGCATGTTTATTAAATAGTAGAGCCATACAATTCTTACAACATGTCGGACTATTAAGAGATAAAGACGGGCTTAATAAAATCATTTATGATGTAATGATTATGACGTCATCCTACCCGCCGCTCAGTTGATAGAGACGTAAAATGAGGTCAGACGATAGATGGCTACTCTGGAAAGGTCCATTGTTGTAGGAGCTTCCAGGTGTGACCGCTCTGCATGGGTTCCTGACAATGCTCATTAAATCTTTCAGCAGCATATTTGGGGAGAAAGCACTATTGTATAACAGAATCGACCCTTATAGTGGATACATAGGATGTGGCACATTAGCAGCATATATACACATTGATTGTCAATGGTAAAACGTGTTGTTTTTTAAATATATATATTTTAAATCTAATTAAACTTTGATCACAATAAATAAATAAATAACAGTTGTATAAATCAATCAGTACATTCTTGAATAAATCAGTCTCAAGCAGATCCAGAACCTTTACAAATCTCCTAGTCTAGCAATCTCTAACATTCATATCCTTCGACTTTGACTGCTCGTCATCAACTATACTCTCTCAAATATATCCTCACACCAGAAGAACACTCTTACATAACTAAGGTAGTGTGTGTATAGCGGTCAATAATTGTACTACTGTTCTAGTCAGTGTGAGAATGGCAATCAACGGGCACTTTATAGCTATGCTTGATCACTCATGGAATTTGATTTGAAGCAACTCCCACAAATGTAAGTGTTTAATTATCCTGCATAAAGTGACTGAATGTTCTTGCATGAAGACCTATGCTACAAGAACCCAACACACGCATGTATGTAATAGTTATTGATCATTTCAGAGGTAATCCAAGTGCAATGCATCTCTATCTATGACAGCAACCACCTCAGGCAACATCTCCAGGCGTGCATTCAGTTAAAGATGGATCTTCCGAACTATCACATTTTATGTACATAACTCAGGTTTGGTGAAAGCCCATTTAACATGCATACCTTGAGCAAACGATCAATGGTTGGCACCGTGAACGCTGGATATCAAACATTGGGCCAATGTTGTTAATTGGTTTTCATCATCGCCGTTGGCTATCACACATGGTTGGTCGGGCGATAGACTACTTGTTGAGCCAAAGTAGGCACAACACCTAACACCCTACGTACATATACACTTTTGACCATGTTGGGGATAGGGCAAAGGGCATAATTAGAGTTGGGTTACATTGTAGTGCCAGCATAGGCTCACTACTTTACAACCAACGCAGATATAAACCTTTTCTCCTGTTGGTAATTTACTAAAGTTAGTGTTTGGCCAACTTTGTTACAACAGAAGTAAAAATACATCGGTGTTACTGATGGTGGGCTAATGTAAGCCCTACATCTTCCACACAACGTACATGCCACTCTGTGCACGTGTTTGTCATATTGCGTTGGGCCAATATCGGCACAATAAAGGCAAACTCATTATGGTTGCAGATATTCGGCCAATTTAGGCCCAGCGTCTTACAACCTATGTGCATATAAACATTTGCACATGTTGGTCGCATAGCGTTGTACGAGTGTTGTCAAAACAGTGGCAAAATTAATTATGCATTATAGCTGTTGGGCTAACATAGCGCACGCACGCACGCACGCACGTACGCACGCACGCACGCACGCACGCACGCACGCACGCACGCACGCACGCACGCACGCACGCACGCACGCACGCACGCACGCACGCACGCACGCACGCACGCACGCACGCACGCACACACGCACGCACGCACGCACGCACACACACACACAATCCCCTTACATCTTACACTCAATATATACATATGTTTGCACACTGTCTGGCCTACAGTTTATTATCTAAATTCATTAAACCAATGTATGCTGATAATAAAGAGCCATGGTCGCCATACTGTGTGATAAATATTCTCTTGTCAAGGGATGTAACTTGGCAACTCAATTACATATTATTTAGTAGTTTAACCTAAATCTGTATTTATTACATTAGAAATAAAGTTATTTGTTTTAAAGTTCAGTAAAGTCCTATATCCGAAAGCTGCGCTATGTGGTCTTAATATTATTCTCACCAAAAATAATTATATTCATTATTATAATCTCAATATGTCTTACTAACTTAGGTTATACATATGTTCCGTCTGACCGCAGGCCTATGTCTGCATTATCAAATCTTCACCACCATGATACTAGATGCTGTCTTTCTGGGTTCCAATGGTGCTGTGTAGGCATTGTATTATCAGCGATTGGTCATTCCAATGGCTGTCGAGACAACCCTTGGATATATTTACAGATGGAGCTTCTATACACCGTGTTCTGCCAGCTTGTTTCATTCCTATAAAATCCGAACAGCTAAGTAATTTTTCCTCATTTCTAACTTAGTCCTCGGTTAGAAAATTGTCTTATTATGACACCTGCTGTCATCACGTTACACCACGGCATTTCTTATAGCGTAAGAATAGCTCCTACCTCTCTATTATAGACATCGTGTGCATCTTATAAACATCAATCACATCACATCCCCCATGCGAACTCTTCGGAAAACCAGTGATGGGAACTTATGTCTCCTATGTTTCTCTACATAACACACACACCCCAACCCCACCCACTAAGCCTGGTATCGCTGGACATTTTCTATTCATATTATCTCGGCCTTTACCCTTTTTGTAATGGCTTCACGCCGGTGCTGGATAATATATGTGGCTACTAACCATTGCATTAAATAGTATAAAGTCTTCTAATGCAGGTTCACATCGGCGCGTATGATGATTGCAGATAATCTGGTTGCTTTGTTCACCTTTTCACTAACGTGCCTTTCAAAATGTTGTCCGACCTCTCTATAGTAACACCTATATTCTGTTCTTGCTCTGATATTAGTATGGTATGTGTTGTTGGGACATCATTAATATGACATCTATGTCTATCTGCTCTCCCTTTCCCAAAGCTCATGTTGACACATTTATCTGCGAGAAAATTCCGAAGCCATGTATTTGACCAGTCAGCCAGCTCATCCAAGTCTGCCTGCCTGTAAGACTGCATGGTTATCCTCTTTAAGGATTATTCTTCCAAGGTTCGTGTCATTTGCGAATAGGGATATATCTGACATTACACGACATGGCAAGTCATTTAAGTACATGACAAAGAGTAGAGGGACGAAGACACTACCTTGCGATTCCCACTTGTCACGACCATCAAACTTGACTCCACCGATAGTCCCAGTGACATATACCCGGGCGTTGTTGATACAACATAACATATAGTCCATGGTAATTTTATAAAACGGGCCATGAAGTAAATCCAAATTGTGCAACCAGTGATCAATTACGTCAGAACTGTTATAAACGGTATATAAAACCAAAAGACATAAGAAATCAGCTTATAAAGAAAACTGAAAAGTATAGAAACTATCTATTTTGCAGAAGAATGCTATTGTGATAATTTGGGGGAGGGGCGGGGTGAGGTGGTGAGCATCGCGCATACTGAGATCTTACTTCAAACAAATAAACCAGGAGAGTGATTAGGAATCACAAGAAGGCAATCATTGAAACAGATACGAGGCTTTTTAAAAGTGGCATTAAGTCAAATGTTCCGACCATTACAAATCAATTCCGAGGTGCCCAGACACCAATTGAGCTTCTTTCCGCTTTGTCATTCCTTCCTGGCACACTGCGTGCAGTGTTGAATATCTAGTTGCAGGTGCAGATACAAGGCCAAAGGTTGCAGGTATAGGCTATGATATAATCCAAGTAGTGTGTCCACGTACAGTCCTTTAATTCCAGCTTGGTCTTGCTGTGCAAACACATCATGTGCATCTTTCTAAATTCATCATAGATACACTTCATGAGATGGGATTTTGTTCCTCGCATGGGGAAGTCCTGCGCTTTGGGAAAAATGCCACTGATTGTTTTACTCCAGACATGTTACGGGAAGACATTGCTGTACTGGACAAGGAGCTGCCTTTTTCTGGGGACAATATAACCCCGAATATTCTCACAATATATTGTAAATGAACCTTTCATGGTATGTGAATTATAGGGGCATCGACAGAAGAATGATGGATAAATCATATGATTGCTGGGCGAAATATATCAGAACTGAGCATTGTAGAAATGACAAAGTTCCCTTTTTGTCTCAAGAAAGATACAGAGAAGGAATGAGCAATGCCATCTTTGCGGAACATAGTAAAAGGGTATGCCGTGTGATCAATGCACCAGGGGTGCAGATGTTGACATTGTAAATGTGGTAGTTGATTGGTTTGATCCACAGTATAGCCATTCTTATCCTTCTCTTTACTATGCAGAAACAGAAAGCAAGTACAAATCAACGAATCAAAATGTATAACACCAATCACATCAAGCACATTTTTGTAAGGGTGTGTGTGGTCAGTTACTATTCGTTCACGCCTTTACGGGAAGTAATACCACCTACATGGTTTGTATTGTCAGTAACTATTCGTTCATGCCTTTAGGGGATGTAATACCACCTACAGGATTTTCGGCACCAGACAAAAGGTTCGCTGTCAAAAAAAGGAGAAAAGTGATTCAATCGTGCTGTCCTGCGCTCATGTATTCATTCTTCGAAACCAAATAGATGATAATATTATGGCCGTTGGCAGTGAAGTGGTGCCTGCAATGTTTGGTGGAAGGTGCAATGACTCACTTTCATCTTTGCACTAGCGCATGTCTAGTAAGAAAGTGGTTTCAACTAAATCATGTGTAACACCTTGCAAACGAAGTGACCTAAGAGAAGTTTGCAAGACTTTGCTAAAATCGCAGTGTTCTTCTGACTGATGGGAACTCGATTCTAAGATGAGTGTAGATGTTATATCGATTCCTAAGACGATACGAAGTTATAAATCGGTTCTAAGATGATCGTGCAAGTGCAGCGCTGACTCGCTTCACAATTTAATGTGATATGTATGCCCTGCTGGGCCTGATCTGCTGCTCAGAAGATTGCCAAGATAGCCTAGGTGCTGCTCCTAATTTATCTTCAAATGTGTGCTGCAGGAATACTCTATTACAATGACAACGCGGAATGCGATGCCTCTATGAAATACCAAGAAGCGAAAGTAATTTTATGAAACTGAAACTGTACAACAATTTCAAGTAAATTTACGGAAGCGTTAGCTTCACAAAATAATAATAATACTTTCACACATACAGTATAAATGTATGATCTACATCAGGCTATTGAAAATGTTAAAGTTGTCTAATTGAATTTGGAAAATAATCTAAGTCCGAATTTTAAGAGAGAGCAAGATTGCATCCCTCTGATCTTAAGCGAACACGTGCTCGCAGCTAATAGCTAAAATGCGTTTAACCAAGATACCCAGATTGCGCGACATCCGCTATTTAAAGGAAACCGTCGGTCTGTTTTCAGACCGACGAACACTCACGGAAATTGCCAAATCCGAAGACAATTTGGAGTCTGACATCATCATTAGCCAATCAAAGGGTTTGGAACCTCTCGGTTGAGGAACAAAAGATGGCTGCCCATCTGGTTGGAACCGACTCAGTTTGATGGATCTTCTTGCACTTTTCTTATAACAAAACTGTTATGATGGATTGTGAAACGAGTCGATTACAAGGATTTCACGGATTCCAATCTATTGCGACAAATCGTCAATAGGCAGTTCGTGAAATGAAAGTGAATCCATCCTGAATCGTTTCCATTGAACATCAATGTAATACATTCGTTACAATCATCAATGTATAAGGGTTAGTGTCAGGCGGAGTTTACACAAAACATTCCTTCACGTATCAAACCTCATTCTCGCACCTAATTTTCGTGCGTGCGAACTAAATAAAACAGGACAGTAATAGCCCTGACACAACCCGGTTCTATCTGAAACGATGGAGGTAATGGCTGCCTTTGACCTGCTCCACATTAGTGCATGTCAAGCCACAACCTCTGCATCCGCCCTTCACCATTGGTGATATGCATGGGCGGGTGTGCTCATGTTAGTGCATGTGCACGCGCGTGCATGCGTGAATGCATTATTTTGCATGTGCGTGTGTTTGTATGTAAAATGTATCGCAAATAGAATACATACAACTATTGGTGCGTGCTTGCGTGTGAGTACTTATCAGGCAACAGCAATGTAACCACGTAGCAATAGCTAACAGCAACTAACTAGAAAAACGGAAGTGACGTTTAAAACGTCATTTATGTAGTATATTGTAACCATGTCTCCAATGTAGCGGAATGTTCAAACAGAACATCGGGAGACCTGACATTTTAAAATGCCCTGCTTTATATAGCCAGTGCTATCACTAACTGGATCACTGCAATATTGGGTCGTGGTCACAGTACTAAGTTTAACACCTAATTCGATCGGTGGTCAAACATGTCTACATACTATGCTATACGCACACATTCAAAATAGGGGCACACCATTTTATAAATTAAACGAAATTGATAAATGCGATGCATATCTCGGTATATCTTTAAGATTATCAAATACGTTATAAAAAAAATACTGTGATCTCGTAAAATATGTATATATGTACAAGATGCTGTCTCAATCTTAATTGACATAAGATGGTAACCCTTTCCTTCTTTTCTAACCGCACCAAGATGCTGTCTAAGATATGGGTGATGGAGAAGACAGATGCATCAGATTCATGACGTCTGATACAACCCATATTCTAAAACCTGAATGCCTTTCATACTGCTTCTGGCACTAGATTCCACCGCGTAAGAGTTGACTATCAGAACATGGTGTGGATTGGTAGAGAAAAGTCAAGGATGTCTTGAATTGGGGTATGATGCAGGAAGAAAATTAGTGGTGCCAGTTGTATCAAAACTGAATGCAATCCCTGATAAACTTCTACAGATGATATGCTGCAATTGTATAACAGGTTGCAAAATTCGCCGTTTCAGCGTAGAGGATATACGCTACCATGTACTGTGCATGTTGCCTGTGGAACATGTCAAACTGGATCTTGCGACAATCGGAACAATAACCGGGCTATTGAAGGTGTGTTTGCCATTGCTGATTGATGTGAAGAAAATTTGTCGTATTGGACTCTTGTGGTGCCCCCTTCCCCCAAAGAAACCCCAACAGGTAGACAACAAAATCGCCTAGAACTGACGCCATCTTGATGTTCTCTATTATCACATAACCCCATAGCATTCTAAGTAGCATTACCTGCTTGCTAGACCACCAGAGGGGCAGACACGAAAATCACATGTTCAATATGAACAGTTAATAACGTATTGCAATTTTAAGGTTATGACGGCCATCTTGAACGTCATGTTAAATTTTCTCAAATATCTTATAGCATTTTACCTTGTCTTAACATGATGCTAAGCTAAAACAGCTGGTGGTAGAGACCAAAATCTCCAGTCTAGCATGAATAGTTAATGACATATGACAATTTAGGGGGTTGGCGGCCATCATGGATGCCATGTTAGATTTTCTCAAATACCTATTAACCCCACGGCATTTTAGCAGATATTAATGTGCTGCAAGGCAGCAATAACCTAGGGGTAGACACCAAAATCCATAGTCTTGTATGAATAGCTAATGACTTATTGCCATTTTTAGGCGTTTGGTGGTCATCTTGGATGCCATCTTCGGGTTCTCTAATATCTAATAATCACATGACATTCTACCTGGTATTAATGTGTTGCTAGGCTCCAGGAACATGGGAGCATACACTAACACCACCAGTCTAGTATGAATAGTTAACGACTTATGGACCTTTTAATTTTTTGGCGGCCATCTTGGACACGGCCATCTTGGACGCCGTCTTAAAAATTATGAGTTACTGAGGATCAGATTTTGGTAATCCGTTAGGATATTCTTTAGTATACCAACACCTGCCAGAAAACGTTGAAACCCCATTTGGAGCAATTTTTGGGAGGGAGTCAAACCAGATATTGGCCCATCTAGTGCTGTTCTGTCAAGTGGCTGGTTCCCTTCTTTCTTGTGGCTGGTGGAACCATCTTTCGTAATATATATTCCGCCTCTATATTGCGCAATATGTCTATAAACATCGGTAATTTCTCTTCAACCGTTTTCTCACATTCCTGTGAAAACCCAATGGAAGAAAGAAACAATTGTATCTCTTCTAAACTTCTAATATCTATCGTATCCTTGGCAAACGTTTGATTTGTCATAGTAATCTACGTCATATGTAGGTTGTCGCCATAATCAATTACGTCATAGATGACGTGATTGTGTCCATCTTAGGCACTTAATAGTTCGCCAAGTTATACGAATTGCATCTCTTTGCTATTTAACACACATTCTGGCAGCAAGAGCACTCAGTCAAATTAGTTTCAAAATATTCAACAGCTCACCTGTATAGTTTTCTGGAAATTGATAGGCAGGGAGTTCAGAGATCGATCCCAACACGGGCGATGTGCGGGTGTGGCTTAGCTAGAGATGGACAACATAAGCCTGGTCAAAGTATTCTTTTGTCTTTGCATGACATTTTTCTATATCCGCTGGAATTCCGATGCTAAGGCAGATAGATGCGAAGATTCAAAAACATTCTGATCCGGCCTGGTGAGAGTTAGCACCGGGTCTCGCTTGACCGTTTCTCTTCTTTATGTAGTAATAGATTTTAATTTTTGTCTTTTGTCTAAAAATGTTATCTTGAGTTTTATTCTGCTGAGACTATATAGTAAAATCTTTCAAAGATAAAAATAGTTATTAAGCTGTGTTAAGTTCGATATGACAAATGTGTAATAAGTTGTCTCAAGTTCAATAAGATAAATATTTACTTTAGTTTTATAACTTTGATAAGAAGCAGCAGGTGTTAGCAAAATAGAAAATAAAAGCCCGAGCATGCAGCAATGTCAAAGGTATGCATTGTTTGTTTTAACATTGGCATTGATCAAATGAGAGACGCATCGCAGTATAGATACATTCGATGCTGAATACATGCCATCCGCGAGAACAGAATTCCAGGCATAGGCGTGTCGGTTTTATGAATGAAACTCCTCTATAATGAATGCACTTGTCACGTGAAAGAAAATGGCATATACCATTGAGCGCTCATAAAGTGTGCGTTAAACACGGCCATCTATGGTGTTGTTAGATCTATTTCAAGGTTTTATATTCGACAAAAACAGTATCTATCGCCGCGAGAGGGTGTGGCTTAAGCAAATCCCCCGTTCAAGATACTATCTCCAGTTACCATCACAAGCATTAACCCCTCTGCAGCCGCCGGCGATAGCAGTATTATTATCGCCTTTATTACCCTTATTATTGTCACAAATGTTATCACCTAATAAACATAGGTAGCAACAGCGCCCAGTCAAATTATTTCCAAAATATTTCAAAATATTCAATAGCTTACCTGTACAGTTTTCTGGAAATTGATAGGCAGAGAGTTCAGAGATCGATCGATCACAACACGAGCGATGTGTGGGTGGAGCTTAGCTAGAGATGGGCGGGGCATAGCTAAAAGGTTCAGTGCGTATGATGATTACATATGAGGATAGCGTACATATGGAAAACCGCATAGTAGGGCTGGCCATTGTGCCATCGAAACTGTCTTCGCGATGCGAAACGAACATGCAATGTTACTGATTGCGATGCTGGCAATGTTCACTTAATGAAATTGATTGGTGATTGCCAACTCATTTTGTCAGTGAAAACCTCACTTTCTTGCGATGGTGTAGTGCTGAACGGAAACAATGAGTATGTGACAAGCTTGGAAGAGAATCAGGTAGAGACTGATACTACCCAGAACCATAAGAAATACCTGAAGGAACTGCTTAGCGAGCGCATTCCTAATATCGAGTTTGTTCAACCCAGTCGGGTCAATGAGAGTTTCAATGTCATGCTTTCAAAGTCAGTTGAGGAAGCTGTCGATAGTTGTCTGATGTATGATCATAATTTTGTCCTTGATGTTATTATGCATGTTTCAAAATATTGAACAGTTTCATAGTTATACCTTGAAACTTGTCGCTTGTAAAAAACTTAACAGTCACATAGAGGGCTTTTGAGGGGTTTTGCACGGGTTTTGCATAGGGTTTGCACGACCAAGATCACTGTCTCTGCACTCATGCCCTTCACACATTGCACACATTGTACAGTTAACAAGTGTTTTAATAATGGCTGTATCATCCACAATTTAGACATAGATTTACAATACCGAAGACATTTAAGAAGGGATAGGCTTATTCGTGACGTGCATAACCCACTAGAAATGTATGATGATGTAGAACTTTATGAGAGATATCGCTTCTCTCGTGATGGTATCGCTGAGATAGTTGATGATATACATCTCGACTTAGAGCATGCAACTGACTGAAATGCTGCCCTGTCACCATTGCAACAGATGCTGATAGCACTCAGATTCTATGCTACGGGGTGCTACCAAACTGTAGCCGGAGACTGTCTAAATGTGCACCGGTCGACAGCGTGTAGTGCCATACGTGATGTATCCATGGCATTGGAAAGACGACTGGGTCAGGACGTATTTTTACCACAAGATGGTGTATATGTTGCTAACATGACCGCAAAATTTCAGGTAATTACCCTCGCCACATAAGGGGAAGATGGTATTGTAATCGAGTGCGTGTGCGCGTGCGTGTGCGTAAGCGTATGCGTATGCGTATGCGTGTGCGTGTGCGTGTGCGTGTGCGTGTGCGTGTGCGTGTGCGTGTGCGTGTGCGTGTGCGTGTGCGTGTGCGTGCGTGCGTGCATGTGTCCGTGTGTGCGGGATGATTGGAATGCATCTCCTAGACCATTCAAAGTAGAACCTTGAAACTATGGGGACGATTACCTCTGTGGGTAAGGATGCGCATGATACTTTTGGAATTTTGATATCACCCCCGGGGGTTGTGCCATCGAGTTGGGTGTGTGAGCAAAAATATTTGTCACCAAATGTCATTATGTCCCATATCATTTTGAAGTACATGATTAGTAGACTACATTGATTTAATTATTTTGCCCTTGGATCAAAGTGCCTGGGGGTTAGATGTGCAAATGTGAATGCGTGGAGATTTGCAATGACGTGCCATCGACTACGCATTATTATTATTATTATTATTATTATTATTATTATTATTATTATTATTATTATTATTATTGTGTTTCATACACGGGAATGTGCGGGATTTCCAAATGTCATAGGTTGCGTTGATGGTACGCATGTTAGAATAGCGAAGCCACCAAACCATGAATGGCAGAAAAGGCTTCCATTCAATTAATGTACAGCTGATATGTGATGCAGACCTGCGAATCATCAACTGCGTGATAAAATGGCCGGGCAGCACGCATGATGCGCGAATGTTAACGGAGAGCGAAATTTTCGATCATTTCGACCAAACAGACAATGGATTTGTCCAGCTGGGTGACAGCGCATATCCCCAAAAACCGTGGTTGATGACACCATTCATGCGACCTGCAAATGATGCTCAAGAAGCCTACAACAACGCCCACAAGATTACACGCAGTGTAAGAGAGGGGTGCAATGGAGTACTCAAAGCACGGTTCGCATGTATTCTAGGGGAACTACACATGGCGTCAATGAAGGCTTGTTCGGTAATAGCTGCGGTCATAGCATTACATAATATCTGCATCAACAAGCGTCTGACTTTACCAGCGAATGCGCAATTGCCAGAGGTGCCCAACGATGAGGTAGACGCCATCGATATCGGTGTGCCACAGCGAGATCGTATCCGTGGGGGAGCAAGAATGTTGCAAATTGTGCAACATTATTTCACACGTTGACAAATTTTATGTGATATTATATATATAGACCTATATTATTAATATTAATGATAGCACACCGACATAATTACCCTCGTCCCGAAGGGAAAGAGGGTATTGTAATCGTGTCTGTCTGTCTGTCTGTCTGTCTGTCTGTCTGTCTGTCTGTCTGTCTGTCTGTCTGTCTGTCTGTCTGTCTGTCTGTCTGTCTGTCTGTCTGTCTGTCTGTCTGTCTGTCTGTCTGTCTGTCTGTCTGTCTGTCTGTCTGTCTGTCTGTCTGTCTGTCTGTCTGTCTGTCTGTCTGTCTGTCTGTCTGTCTGTCTGTCTGTCTGTCTGTCTGTCTGTCTGTCTGTCTGTCTGTCTGTCTGTCTGTCTGTCTGTCTGTCTGTCTGTCTGTCTGTCTGTCTGTCTGTCTGTCCGCTGTATATCTTCGGAACATTGCGCGCACTGCCTCCTTTTCTCCTCCCTCTCAAGCTTTCTGATTTCAAGTTCGAGTTTTGTCTTTTGTAATCTCACTTTTGAGATCTCCTCAAGCAACAAAACCCGATGCAATTCCTCACGCGAAAGGTCCTTCTCTTCTTTTTGCTCCGTAACATTCTTTCGTTTCCGAGTTGGCTGTTCACTGGAGGTAGAAGGAGATGGAGGCGGGGCATCCGCAGTTGGTGCTGTAAAAGGAAACATTTAAGATGAACAACATTGTGTGTGTGTTATAACATTTCCCACACATCTGCTCACCCCTCCTTTTATGAGTCTATTTGTTGAGAACTAACCTCCATATTAATGCAATCAAATCTGCTACTGCTACTGCTACTGCTACCACTACTACTACTACTACTACTACTACTACTACTACTACTACTACTACTACTACTACTACTACTCCCACTACTACTACTACTACTACTACTACTACTACTACTACTACTACTATTACTACTACTACTACTACTACTACTACTACTACTACTACTACTACTACTACTACTACTACTACTACTACTACTACTGCTACTACTACTAATACTACTACTACTACTACTACTACTACTACTACTACTACTACTACTGCTACTACTGCTGCTGCTGCTGCTGCTGCTGCTGCTGCTGCTGCGTGGATGCTACATTTGTTGATGCTGATGATAATGATGGTGATGATGATTTTGTTATTGTTGCTGCTGGTACTCGTTGTGATGATGGTGATGATGGCGACGACGATGTCGACGACGGCGTGGACCAAGACAACGAGGATGAGTATCGTGATCATGATGATAATATTGAGTAGGAGGCGGAGGAGGAGGCGGAGGAGGAGGAGGAGAAAGTAGGAAAATGATGGTGGGGTGTGTGACGAGAAGGCTGATAGGTTCTATATGCATACCCTGTACATATTCCTCTGCGTCAGTCGGTGTTTCAGCTGCAGAGGCGGGTACACACACATCATCAGCTTGTACTACACCAGTTTCAACAGCACCTCCCGGAATGTCAGCCACGGAAGGAGCATCGAGGCCGATGAGAGCTAATACAATGTCCGTGTACGCCCCTTCTTTTGGCGGCTTCCCTCCACCTGTCTTAGGGTTCTTTCTCGCTGACAAGTCCTTTTTGCCCTGGGCCTTTAGGTCCTTCCACTTATGAGAAATCTCACTAACAGTACGGTTTTTAAGCCCAATTTTATTAACTTCCACCAAGATATGCTGCCAAGCATCTTGTTTCTTCTTATTTGTTACAGCAGATTTAAAGCTGGATAATAACAATTCTTTACTCTCCTTATATAATTCTATCATCCGCAGTATCTCTCCTTCAGAGTATGCCGGCTTTTTACTCATTTTGACAACTAGGCTATGACATACCTTTCGATTAATATGAATTAATAGAGTGAATACTTTACAGGAAAAGTAAAATGGCATCTTAACCCTGAACAATCGGGCATATACCGCGCATGCGGTCGCTGTATATAGCTTATGCTTGACTGTTGGAGACAGAATAGGGCAGTTATTTAAAAAGGATTATCTTAAGAGCGCATATACTTCATGAACTCCATTCTTTTAGTTTCAAAATCGATCAGACATAAGAAACGAGTGGTATTAAATGACTACTCGTCTTCTGTGACCACTTTTTGAAGAGCCATGTGAGGGTTGTTATAGGACAGGTTTGAATGTATTTCATGAAATCTACATTGAGCCGACAGCGAAACATACTCGATTTCTTGCTGGAATCGGGTAATGCAGTATTTACGCCGGACCTTTAGACAAAGTTCCAGCGTGGCGGGGTAGGAGTTACGCCGTTTAACTGTGAGACGGGCGTGTGTGGGTCGGTCGGATCTACGGCGGACGTGGACTAACGTCTGACGTTACTTAACGCCTCCACGGTGCACTAGGCCCCAGCCGATTTGGAAAACCGCTACGTACCATTGACAAGCGCCGAGTAGTTAATCATGACTGGTAGAAACGAGCTCGCTATTGTCCTCCTATCTGAGTAGTGTTCATGCTCTCTGTGCAGGCCGACTATCAACACACTCTGCCGACTTTGAACCGAAACTATTTCCACATGTAATCAAAATATTCCAGTCAATAATCGAAATTAAACATACCAAACATGTTCTTGCAAAGGTGATAAACATTGTCATGTAAAGATTTTAGATAAATACTTGATAAAAACCGCCAAAATTTTAACTAATTTCGAAAGCAGAAAATTTACACATGGTGCCACACAGGCGCAATATTTTCAAAATTACCAAGTTGAGGACCTATAGCAACTGGTTGGCCAAGACTTGTGTAAAAGTTGGTGACAAAGCTATCAAACTCCATGAGGAGAGACAGCTTCTTGCACAGTTCGTCGTCATCCAGGCAACACGCCCTGAAATGATGCTTCATCTCCCCTAAAAAATTGGTGATTATGAGATGGATGTCACTCCAAGATCAATGATTGCTGTTGATGGCTTCCTCCTCATCCCAACTTCCAAGGCCAAAATCGTGCAACCGAATCCATTCAACACAGCCTCAATCTACAATGATTGATGAGGCAAGCCAAAACGTCCTCATTGATAATGCCATGGCAGTGGTACAAAGTATGAAAAAAGCATCGAGCATGACAAAAATATTCCACTTAAAAGCTTTTGTCGCACGTGTCTGTAGGATGATGAAGAAGTATGGGTAGGGGAGAATTATCTTTGATCGGTATATTGAGAACTCACTTATAGTCCAGTAAAACTACAAATTAACCTAGAACAAATTGCAACATAATTTTTTTCTTTTCTGCGGCATTCATGGGACTGCCAGGTGTCACATATCAAAAGTCCTCCAAAATTCCTCGATGGGAAAGTGGGTAAATTCGCATATTTAGCTACCGCCATTATCCAAATAATGAAACTTCCCTTACCTGCTTCATTCCGCAAATAAACGAAGTAGAAATGTTGTCTAAGCTCTGAATTTCATGGTCACGGAAGACAGTAAGCAATTGGCAATATTGCCTTGAACCACTTGTACAAATTCTCCAAACCACAGATTAAATATGGTTGTATGCACAGGGCCGGGGTAATTTAAAAAAATTATATTTAAAGTAAGTTTAATTTTGTTTTTCGCATTTAAAATTTTATCTAAAATAAATTGCATTTTAATTTTCACTTTTATCTCACAATTTGAATAAATGTCTATACAATTCAATCAGAATATGGACATGGATTTAGATACATGCGTTATTTGTAACCAGAGCCTAGAAAATGGCTCACAAACTGTTAAGCTTCGAGTTAAAGGCTGTGACGGTATTAACAATGCTAGCAGAGCCCGTGAAAGCGATGTCATAGCTGAAGTAGGACAGAGGGTTCATGTAAAATGTCGACGGGAGTTCATTGATCCCAAGCGGATTGCCCGTGACGCAGAGAAAATTGAACAATCTCCGCCACCCATGCGAACACTCCGTTCAGAAAGTCCAACATTCAATTTTAGTGAACATTGTTTGCTATGCGGATACCCTGCAAAAATTCAAGATGGAAAGAAACGTGGCTATGATATTTATCCAGTAAGTACTCATGACTTTCAATGTAGTATCGCCGAGGCCTGTGAGCAGAGAAAAGACGAATGGGGCAAACTTGTAGCTGGGCGGTTTGCCTTCACGCCGGATTTATGCGTTGTCAATGCAGTATACCATCAAAGCTGCAGCGTAAATTTTCGAACCATGAAAAATATCCCTCAGCTGCACTCATCTTGCTCATCCCAAAAACATGGAAGGCCAGAAGACTTGGACAGAGTAAGAGCATTTAGTGCGACAATGGCATTTCTTGAAAATAATGATGATGAGCAGCTGACCCTGCACGACCTCGTTAATAAAATGCAAGAGTATCTCGATGATAAAGAGAATAAAGCATACAGTACAAAATACATGCAGGATAAAAAGAAAAGATAATTATGGCGATGAAATATTTATTAGCACTGTGAATGGTAAGCCAAACGTTGTTACCTTTCGTTCTAAAGCATCTACTATTTTGACTGACTTCTATAAGGAACAGAAGAGAAAGGATTCCAAATCAGAGAGCATGCTAATCATCCAGACAGCTGCCAAACTGCTTAGACACGATATTAAGTTAATTGATTCATGCACATCATCTGAAAGCTATCCATCAAGGGAGAAAATGAGCGACCCAGTAAAGGCATTGAATTATTTACCACAGACACTGCGGGAATTATTGCGGATTTTGTTTACTGGAAAAGACACAGAAATGAAACAGGCATCAGTTGGACAGGCTATTATGCAAGGAACTCGTCCTAGAGTTATTTTGGCACCTTTGCAGTTTGGGCTGTCATGTGAGATGCACCATAAATTTGGATCTAGATTTATTGTTGACACCTTGTACAAGCACGGATTTGGATGTTCATACGCGGAGATACAGAGGTTTGAGCGCAGTGCATCACTTCATGGTGGAGATCTACCACAGCCATTATCAGGCGAATTCATTCAGTTTGTTGCCGACAATGTGGATCACAATATTTGCACAATAGATGGGCATAATACAGTTCATGGAATGGGAATCATTGCATCTGTTACACCAGGAAACCTTTCGTGCAAACTTATTCCAAGGATAAATGTAACATCTGAAGATATCAAGCAAGTTGGCAAGATCTGTATCAGAAACTTTGAGTCTCAGCATACCAGGAACTTCCCATTGACCTTTAAGGAGTTAACTGCGATGGAACAAACAGACCCAACAGCTGACATTGACATCCTCTGGGATTTCTCTTTGTTTCTGCGTTCAAGGAGACAGTCATGGTCTGGCATGATGCAAACTGTTCACCAAGGAGTTTATCCAGGTAAATCGTCTGTTATTTTCCTTCCGATGATAGATCTAGAGCCAAGTAACATGACCTGCATCTTTTCCACTTTGACTTATGTTTGTGAACAGGCACACCGATACCATGTTGCACCCGTGATTACATTTGATCAGCCCTTATTTTGGAAAGCTATGACTATCATAGAGATTGAGCCGAGCTGGAGTCCATTAAAGCAAATTATTCTAAGACTCGGAGGTCTTCATATGGAGATGAGCTTCCTTGGCTGCATTGGTCACTTAATGGCAGGAAGCGGTCTTGCGCCTATTCTAGAGGTAGTCTACGCTGAGAATGCTGTCAAACACATTCTTAGTGGAAAGGCAATTTCTCGAGCAGTTCGAGGACACCTCATGGTTTTTGCTTCTCTCAGTACAATCTTGATTGCAAATGCATACAACCTACCACTAACTACAATTGCAGATGCTGAAGTTGACACAGTAGAATATTCCGCTGCAATGCATTCAAAAGAATTGTTTGACAATGATGATAATGTTGCAGGACATGAAACGATTGAAAGTTCCCTAAATAAAAGTCTGGTTAAAGTTGGAGAGCTCTATGATGACATTATCAAAAATCCGTATGTAGCTACAAGATTGTCCTCGGAAAATGCATTACATGATGTCAAGGACAAACTAGACTCAGAGAAGGTGGTCATGAAAGATAAGAGGACTGCACGACTCTGGCTTTTGTATATGGAGTTGGTTGACATTCTGCGCAAATTCATTAAGGCAGAACGAACTGGTGATTGGAACATGCACCTTCAGACCGTTCAGGGAGAAGGTTGCAAAAAGTTCCAAGTATGTTGAAGCACGAGATTTACCACCAACACCCGCATCCGCAAAGTTTCACAGTCTTCGCGTGTACTACCAAATTTAAGTTTGGAGAGGAGATGCTGGAGATATGGATCCAACAGAATGGGGCTGGAAAGTGCTCAACCACCAAATGCTGCCTGTTAAGACTGACATGCTGGCAGCACCTGACGATTTACTGTATTCATTTAGATGCAGCTGCAAAACTGGCTGTGAATCAAAGAGATGCACCTGTAGAAAACATGGGCTCAGCTGCACATCCGCCTGCGAAGACTGTAAGGGTCTCAGTTGCTCGAATTCAATAACGCTCATTGAGGAAGATGACTTGGATAATTGATGCAAGATGAAATTAGTAGAAACCAGGTACCTATGCCATACTATTTCATCTTAGCTTAGCTTAGAAACACACAATACCGTGACATAATAAAATATAATATGTATTGTATCAATATCAATGATGGTATTAGGTAAATTCATGCAAGTGGCATAACACAATACATTTAATTTGTGGAGAATATGTCAATCGTATTCATTTATTACTAAAAAAAAGTCCAAAAATACCCAGTCACACATATATTACATACCGGTTTTAAAGAAATAAAGAAAAATGGATTTTTCAGGTGAAATGGCCCAAATCTGGTAATAATTATGCAAATTTTACCCTTTCCCCTATTGGAATTTTGGAGGACTTTTTATATGTTGTACATGATGGCCCCCTATACACTGGGCGAGGTAAAAAAATTATGTTGCAATTTGTTCCGGGTTACAATATTTTTGGCCTAGATTGACTGGACTATTAAGGACCTGACCAGATCAACGAGGCAAAAAACAGCTGCAGCCAAGGAGATGGAATTTATAATCCATGATGAGATGGTCATCGCAAGATCTCACTCAAAGAACTGCTCTTATCCTCCTAGACGAAAGCAAGACTCTCCAAATACCTAGCTGAAGTCCTGGTTTCCTTCAAGGATTCTTCTCAGAAGTTAGTAGTTGTCCACGATACCACTGCACAAGCTGTCGAAATATGAATGCATGTGCTAAATCTGGTTGTTCGATCTTCTTGATTGATCTGAAACAAAGTTTCCCCTCGAGCCAACCGCAAGGTGATTGTATGTTACCGATTTTGGCAACTTCACCTTCTTGCATGGCAGAGTTATTTCGGTGTGTGACCATGTGACCTCGATTTTTTACCCTTTGGCGCAAAACTAAAACATTTTCTAGCCAATCATAATATCATTGTATGTTTCACATTTGCTGATTCTACCTACTTACGGTTCATATATATTGCCAAAAATTTGTATTTCGCGGGGATGCACTAAGTGACCCCTTCGACCTCGATCTTTGACCATTTGATCCTAAACTAAAGGATTTTCTAGCTAATCATAATACCAATAGATGATCCAAATCTGGTAATTCTAACTCATAGGATTCCCGAGTTATGGCTCGGATAAATGCACACAAGCACGCGCGCACTGACAGACGACACCAACCCCTGCCTGGCGGCGTGAATAACTATACCCAGCCCATTTCTAATGGAAAAGCCCTGGTTACTTTATATGTCTTCTGAATCAATTTTTATACTTTTAATCCTGCCTTCCCAGATTCCCAATTTCAAGGTAAATTATACAAGTAATTTGTTGAACATTTTGAAACTAGTTTGATTTGGTGCTGTTGCTTCCTATGGCAGCAAGAGCGCCCAATTAAATTAGTTTCTACATTAAATTGTGTTAAATAATAAATAGTAAATCTATCAAAGACAATGTTCATGAGGAAGCTAGGTATGTCCCTATGTATTGTGACGTCCGCATGTGTATAAATCTATTGAGTATGACGTCATATACATGATTGACAGATCGTATCCCTTCATTTGTGAAACCATCTTTGTATAATAGGCTATGCCCCACCATTTCCAAAGAATAATATTTCCCTTCGTGTATAGCTCATATAGCGTTCTTATTGGCTCGCTCCACGACATGTTACGTTGAATAAGCCACGTTCACGTACCCACATGCGAGGTTTTGGAGAGGAAAGCGTGTGGCGGTAATATGTAAATCGGTTCACACATCCTTCTAACCATCTATCCTTCCATCCATCTCTCTGTCAATCAGTCCATCTGTCCGTCCATCCATCAGTCCATCTGTCAGATTATATACAATATGCACCCATCCGCCCATCTAGCTGCCCGACCATAAATACATATGTACATGCATATCTGTCTATCTAACCATCCATCCAACCATTCATCTGTCTATTCGTCCGTCCATCCATTCATGTGTCTATTTGTCCTGCTGTACTTCTGTGTGTTGCAAGCACAGTAGTTCCTACTATACTGGAGAGAGATTCATCAATCCTTAGTGGAAGTCACTGAGATGTTCCTCTTCGTGAAGGAGCGTCTTTATTGGGTTGGGTGGCAAGAGTTCTAAGATTAATAGATCAATGCCACAGATCAACTAAAATGGTGGATAGATGGATGAGACACAGAATTCCCCGAAATGCTTGTTAGACAAACAGATGATATTACTACATTTGCGCAGGCTGTACATGCCATGACTGTCAGCAAATCACTCGTTAGCTCTACTGGCCTGAAATTAACGAGCCTTTGCGATGACGACTATGCGTCATTCAACAGCCATGCAACTGAATGTGGCAATTTGCTTCAACAAACAGAACGATCCATTTTAAATTCAAATTTGAGTTTGAACTGCGCGATTCTGATTAGGCAAGAGTATGCATGCACACCACGTAAACACTTCTCATGCCCACGCGGAACCTATTACTACTAATATATATCTTAATGGTTTTAATATGCATTAATTATGCCACTCACCACCCCAAACACATTTCCCAAACACATCTAAAGTAATAAATATATTTGCGTTGACTTGCTAAGTTTTATACAAATGAGATTGTGAAATTTGCAAAGATTCACTATTTGAAATTGACTTTATCAGACAAATTTGAGATGAGGCCATTTATCTATACAGTATGCGTACGCCGTGTATATATGCATACGTGTGTGAGCGCGCGATCGTGCGAGTGCATGTGTGCGCATGTATGTGTAGGTGCACGTTCATGTACGCGTGTATGCGTGTACGTGTGCGCGTGTGAGGTTAGTGGTGGTGGTTGTAGTGAGTGTATATAAGTTTATTGTGTTCTCTGGGCATACATGTGCATACATGTAATACTTATGATAAAACATACTAATATGAGATGGTTGCTTTCCTGATGGCACATACTACTTTCTAATTGTTACGTTCACGTACAATTCTAAAGGAGTATCTGCACACCTCGTTCACAAATCGAATCTCTATACAGCGACAAACAGCAGTAATTAAATTCTTAAATCTATTTTACCGAGGCAAATTGCAGTAACTAATATTACTCACTAGTTTAGTTGAGGGAAAGCGGGAATGAAAAGTTAAGCGTTAAGCTTTGACTGCCATGTAATAAGATTAATATTTAATATAAATGGCAGGTTTAGTCATAGTGGTATAAAATAAAATGTTTTTAAAATCCATTTGTTCATCCTAATATTTAAACTTCTCCGTGGCTATCCACCTTTACCTCTTTTATGGCTAAACTTGATCAAGAGTGCCAAAATATTTACTCATTGAATGTCTGTCCACCTACAGGTCAAGAGATTACTATTTTTGAAATTGTACCACTGGAATGACTGGCTCAGTTATCGACCCAATCATTCCAGTGTTAAAACTTCAAAAATAGTATTCTCTTGCTTTGCCTTTTGACTTTTCACGGCAGAATAGGAAGTCAGATGGCCGATAAAAAAACGAGTAAAGACCAAAATTAATGTGATGTAGGTTATTATATTTCATCGTTGATATGCGCAATAGCAGGCCCAGAAAGTATCGCACACGCGCTCTTCATGATGGCTCAGGTCAGTCTGACATAATACATTTATAGCTTTAGACATATAAAGGCGATCCACTTGTAAACTCCATTATAAGAATGTGTATTGAGTCCTTGACTCCTTGAGAATTTTATTATTTACACACGATCTATTCATAAGATTATATATGCCGGGTCATGGACCTATATATTGTTACCTATATACAAGATGTGGCTCGCTCATAGAAATGTACTATATTAACTAGAAAGAGAATTGGCTTATCTGTCTATACATTAGCTTGAATTAACCGTCCGCCACATTGGTGCTGTCATCCGGCCTGACAGCTAATGATAAAAAGTAATAAAACCATGCTTAATAATCAGGCTGCAAAAGCTATATCTGCCTCATCAATGACGAAATGTCATCATATTTAATAAGTAAATACATACATGTTACTTTAAAAACACTTTGTCTGCAAGTATGTGTCTTAATATTGAAAGCTGTTGCAAACACAAAGCTGTTATAAACAGAGTACTGATGTATTAAGAAGGTTGTCATTCCCATACTACTGTTGATAACAAAAACTGCCACATATAGAAACAGTTGCACCACATCAAACATTTGCTATCTAGCCGATAAAGCAACTGCGCCAATAAAGCTGTTGCTAAATTAACCTATAAAGATATCCTATTCGTAAAATACTTGCAACCAGAAATGTTCTGGCGTTCAAAGCTGTTGCGAAAATAAAGCTGCTGAACTCAAAGATGTTGCAAACAGAGCACTGTTACAGACAGAATGACATTGCATTAAAAAATATGTTGCAAATTTTCTGTGAGTCAGGACAGCAATGGTAGCAAAATCAGAACAATAATATTAAAACTGCAACAGCATCCAGTCAGATGCTGAATATTTAAACATTATGGACAGTAGCAAAAAAATATATCCCTCATGTAACCTAATGTCAGCAATAAATCAGCGCTTTCAATCCTTTCTGGGAGTCATATCTATAAACTTGTCAACACTGTAGTGATAATTTCAAGGCAAATTTCATTCTAAAATTCAAGCGAAGCCGGCTCCAGAAAGGACACAAGACTACATGCAATTGTTTTAAAAATATTTTGATTGAATGTTGCTGTTGTTGTGAGTAGCAACAACTTTCAGTCAAATTGTTTTCAAAGTTATCATCATGATTCTTATTATGCCATGGCGAATTACTACATTAATCCTGCGAGGATCAGCATTGGTCTAATTACATGACAGCCATTGCTGATGTTATTGTCATCGCCACCATCAACATTGACACTGTAATTAACATTTCCATCGTCATCGCCATCGCCGTTGTCATCATTATGATATAATAAAATTATTATTATTATTATTATTATTATTATTATTATTATTATTATTGGTTGTATTCAGGCGCAGGTGGGTGGGTGTTTCGCCGTCCGCATCCCAATCCATGCAGGCCCAGTATGACGCCCACTGAACTAAATATGCTCCGACACTGAAATAAAATGTACTGAAAATTAGTGTGTACGATAAAAGCTGTTGCTTTCCAGAATGTTGTTGTATTCATAAGCCTATTGATAATTAAAGCTGCTACAACGAGAATGTGATTGCGTCCATGGTTTTGCATCCAAAAACCTGTTGCAAGAAAGCTGTTATATTTATTAACCCTTTCACCGACTAATTCCCCATATCTCATTTTCAAGGCAACCATACAAGAAAACTGTTGAAAATTTGAAATTAATTTTACTGGAAGGCAGCAACGGCAGCCAGTCAAATCAAGGACGCTATTTTTTTTAATTTACCAGTAAAATGTTGATGAGAGGGAATATGAATGGAAATGTAATGAAATGACTAATGACAATGACGACGATAAGTTGATGCAACAATAATATTGATATACTATTGATACTAACGATAATATGGTGATGACTAAAGACAATCAAAAAGTAATTAAACAATGAATTTTATTTGCTGTATTGTATTGTATGAAATGTTGTAATGTATATGATGGTCAATAATACATTCAGTTTATGTTTGAATACGTATTCCACGGGGATTAAAGAAATACACGACAATCGGCGATCCACGAAATAGTTAATCCACAATGCAGGCGATCCACGAATCCATGACTCAAAGTAGCGACACAAATATTTAGAACACTCCTATACCTTACATAGTCCTTCGATAAGTAGTAGCGACGCGCACACGGGTGACCGTGATTGCACCTTAATACATGTGATAGTTCTTCTCATCACACACAGTACTCCAACATAAGGTGATAATTCTCATCCCAAACAGGTGGGTGGTGATACAATGGAACGAGTGTGATAGTTCATCCCATCACAAATGGATAGTAATCCAACAATGCGTGATTGATTTCGAATGATAATCCAATCAGGTGTGATAAGTATCCACATCCCACATATACGAACGATAATACAACACGTGTCATGATGCCACAATGATTGGTGATATATAACGGTGACAGTTCTTATTGCCGGTCTGGCAACAATAGTCGATTATATTTTGGTCTGTTTGCCTATTGAGAAAATAAACTCAACCGTACGTCTATTGTTTACTAACTTAATTGTATGCCTGTTTGGCAACAATGTACCTTTTTCTAAAACGTATTTGTCTATTTCGCAAATTAACAGCTCAAACTCTTTGTGTGGGTCTGTCCGACCCAACACGCCTTCTCACTTCTCTACAACCTAGCTAGCTTCTCTTCAAATTCCACCTCACTCGTCCAAAGTCTCAATCCCAACTCTCCTTTGTTCTCTCCAATGGGACCCGCTCATCAGCTTCAATCAGAATCCAAAACACGTGGCTCCAATTAGTCAGTCAAATCACAAACCATATCACCCATAAATCACAGTTCAAATAAGATATGATGGCTCCCATACACCACCCACATGAAAGTATGCTAATGGCCCATGACCAACCAAACTACCATCCCAAATAGCGGTGACAAATGTTTATCCCAGGGAACATGAAAAAGCAGTGCTTGGCGATAAGTTGCTAGTTTGGTCCAGTATTTAATTGTCACAGTGTCTCAGATCTGCTATCAAAATAACCAGTTGTGTTTACATGCAGCGCGCAGCCACCCGCATCATTTCAGTTTCTGCACTTGTTGTCCGAACCGTTATCCGAGTCAGCCAGGCATAGTCGCAGTTCAACATGCACACTAAATGCCATTAAACAACCCCTTCACCACTGATTTCACATACACACCCACAGGCAAAATCATACCAAAAATTATTGACCAGCATGCTATTAAAAATAATCAAAGTCAAAGTTTTTATAAAATGATCAACAAAATCATGGTTACAAATAGTCCTCTCTTTACTCTGCAAATGAACATTTCTCAAGACCACTGCAGAAGCCGTTTGGCTGGTATGAGCGCTAAAGAATTAAATATCATCGAATACAGTTTATCTTCATCATTAATCCCATAAAATTATTATTTTAATGGGACAACACAGCTACTGAAGTCATATTTATTTTGAAAACATTTTGACTGAAACTCTTCCTACCTTTAGTGAAAACAACTTTCAAATTGTGTTTAAACCAATTAACTAATTACTCGTAATGAGTTAGAAACTCATCATGTGTATTTATGCAGAATGAAATGAGTCATTGGTTCACTATCACACTGCAGAGAGGAAGTGTTGTTTATTGGCAAATTAATGATAACACAGATGTTTGTGTAGTGTTTTTCTATCTGCCCTTGTATCTAAACCATAAAGCATTTTTCGCTAAATACTTGGTATCATTTAAAACACACATTGTCACATGGATCATCCAGATTTGATTAAAAATATCAAGTAGTTCTTATGAAGCAGGATTTGAATTAGGGTGATATGGGTTTTCCTATTGGTTTCCATAGTGAAGAAATTGCTTTCTGGGAGCACCAAGAGGTCACCCTGAAAATACAAAACTGGTACAATGCTCTTTCTATGTATAAGATTTCTATGGGCGCGCTAAATAGAGAGAGCGATAGAGAGAGCTGGTGGATGAGTGAAAGAGAGGAGTGAGGGAAGGAAGGAGGGAGGGAGGGAGGGAAGGAGGGAGGGAGGGAGAGAGAGAGAGATAGAGAGAGAGAGAGAGAGAGAGAGAGAGAGAGAGAGAGAGAGAGAGAGAGAGAGAGATTCCTAATACTATACACACTTTGGCCTTTCCCGGTGGGGTCTGTCTTCGTCACGGGACGTCGCCCAGCACCTCACGCTGGAACGCAACCCAGGCTTGGTGCCTTTCCCGTATATGCATATGAGACTAAGGACTATGACTATAAGAAGTATAATTAAAGCGCAGGACAGATAGTCCTACATGAAACTCCGGCTCATAAAAACATGATCGAGGAACATAGTTCACGGGACACTAGTCTAACATGAGATCGAGAACCATGCCCAAGAAACATGATTGAGAGACATGGTACACGGTCCTTCATGTGATGCCCCCCCCCCCTCACGCATATATCCTCCCGCTTCCCAAAGAATCACATTTCATGTTCTCTGATCACGTGAGGCATGGCTCGCAATACGAACGCTTGTCATGGCCTGACTGTACATTGAGCCATCTTGATCACACAGATGAACTGACATGACCAAGACGACCGGTCGGCGACCCAGTCGATAGCGATCACCATCTGTCAACAGAATACGAACTTTGACCGTTTTCCCCGGCCTAGCCTGCAGGGCCCCTCTAGCAGATCATAAAAATCCAAAAAGAATCTGCAGAGTCTAACCCTGGGTGAGATTTGTCGCCTCCGAACAATGCGCCGACTAGACGGTACCACAGTAGGATGTTAATTCATCCTTCGTTAGACACGGAGGCCTTCAGTACCTCCTCTGCACTATAAGAATTTTGTTTTACGTGTCTCCGGACCCCTGCGGGCCCACTGCCGCCTGTTGCTGACACCCCTTTGAGGGGCCTAATCCTCTCTGGTGTCAGGCCATTCCGGTGTATGGTGTCAACTCGCCGTGTCACATGTACCTGACGCGTGATGATGCCGGCTAGCTCCCAGTCTCATGGTTACGGATCCTGTGCGACACTGCCCTGCGGGTAACAAAGACCGGCTCCTGAGGCCGGTGGAACTCAGTCGTTCCAGTGGGGCCGTGCGACCATTGTCGTGAACATTGAACACAACAGTATCAGCCCACGAGTTTGTGTCACCGGTATGCCTGTCCAGAGCAATTTCGTGATCTATGGACTTACATTATTTGATTTGGTGACCTAACTAAAATAAGTCTATGCAATTAATTTACCTAAACAGACCATCAAGTATGCTAGATAAAAATGAGCATACAAAAATACAAGACATAGAGACAGCCTGATGAATTTTTAAACTTGGGGATCCCGGAGGTACCACACAGACTCGTAGGTCCGCAGAGGTATCCCCGGAAAGGAGGCCCCCGCATACGAGATCACTAATTAACTTAATATAAGCTATTATACCTCTAAGCTGAAAGGAAAGAAAAATCATCTTTCATAGTTTCGAAAAGCTATGTGCCTCTCGCGGGCACTACTCCTCGTGCTAGTTTTGGGTGAGAAGTAGTAGGCTCGTGCGGGCCGTCGTCACTGAATTGCAAGAGGCAAGTGCCTTGCGCGGGCCTCCGTCACAGAAAAATGCCGCCACCACTTAAAGCGGGAGAAGAGCATTGGCCAAAAAGGGCCCACTCTGATATTCAGCCAAAATGCTGTAAAGAAAAGATCATACCTAGTGAAATTATGACTATAATGTTGCGTGCTGTTTTACGTATAGACGGGACGAGCGATTCCCGAAGGATTCCCGTCCCCATCTTATGTAGTTTCAAAATAAGCTGAATTAGTAGGTACCGCTTTTATTTATGCGGGCCTCCTGCTATGCCTATCCTAACATTTAGTTTTTAGAGACAAGAACTATTTTAGGCCGCAAATGGTAAGCGCCTACCTAACTTCTAGATACGGCCGTCGTTGAGAGCGGATGTCCTATGACTTAAACACTCAAGACAGCGTGCATACATGTTATTTCACAAGACATCCGAGCTTGGTGAGAATCCGGAACACTTGCTTCATAACCACATAAAACGTCACAGGACAATGGTTACTTTTCACAAAAGCAAGATTTTTTGGCAACTGATCTATCGTTATGGTGGGGTTAAGAGAGACGAATACCCACTGTGAATGTCCTTCCTGTGAGGGCGTGGCAATCCTAAGAACGTTACGGTTCCTTTTAGTCATCGGGACCGTTTTAGAAAGATAAAGTATAATCATTACAATTGTAATTAATGGAATGATTAAATATGTTAAGCATAGTTACTTGAATAGTCGGTAGCCATTCTTCAAGACGGGCTATCGTGTTACTGAAATTGATACGTTACTGTGAGCGTGACGTGAGTTGACACGTTTTCTGGAAGCTGGAAAGTTCCCGCATGTCGGTTCCCGCAAACAGTATTCCCGCATGCAGTCCAGAACTGGAGCGGAGTGAACTCAGGACGGTAATCACAATATAAGAATGTCTAACGAGCAGTCAGTAAGTTCTACAATAACATTACTGCTAGGAAGAAGTTCCCGTACACCGATGGTACGGATGAAAGTTAAGAACAACCCGTTTATCAGCGGGTTGAATACGGATGAAGATACATAACTAAGGTTACGGTGCAGGGTACGTCAGTTAGCTCTTAAGACGTACCGAGCAAAGTTTATTTGCTGCAGTCAAAAAGTTTAAATAAACCTACACGTCATCAGTGCGGGGGCGGTTGAATAACCACTTTTTGGCGTGGCCGGCAGATCCGGCGAGTTATCCACCAAAGAACATCGCTGCCTCTACATCTGTAGAATCACATATTCAGACTGGGAAAGGCCTCACAGCAAGATTGCGTTCCGAGTTAGTTCTTATTCTAGTCGAGAACAATATTAACGAAAGTTTCCAAAGAAATTGTTACAAAATTCTTTTAGGTGCGGTGGGTTGGGTGGCTGCCGCAAGCTACGGGACAGAAGCTGACCAAGACCGAAGTGATCTATTTAATAGTGTCTTGGCTGATAGTATGTGCTTTCGCAGATCCAACCCGTTCGGTTCGGCCCCTGGCCGAGGATGCTCTCGAAGTCAGGATTTTATCTCCTTTTATACCACCCGTGACGTCACAGACGCAAGCCTCAACCAATCATCGGTCGAGCAATAGCCAATTAGCGCGCAGCTAATAATGGTGCAGATGATTGTTCTAGAACATTCTAGAACTTCGGCATACACGTGGTTATGACGTCACGGCAATATCTTTAAGGTACTCAAAGGGTTTTTTCCGTGGATAGCTCAGCCATTTCTTAACCGATCATGAAATGGTTATGACGTCACGGCAATATTTTGAAGATAATCAAAGGGATTTTTCCGTGGATAGCCCAGCCATTTCTTAACCGATTTTGAAATGGTTTACAGATTTGGAAAGCCCGTCGAATTCTGGTCTTGATCGATACCAGATTCGGCGGGAACAAGCAATTATAAAAGATTACACTGTACCTACTCGGTACACTAAAAGTGTTATCCTATCTTGGACGCGCTATACGCGCTCTGTCTATGCAGTGGTAGGCGGCGCGCGCATGCGCGCTAAGCGTTTTAGCGAACTCGAAATATCTCTTTCATAGGCCAACATACGCTTATAGCTCTACCCAGGGGGCCGTGTGCAGAGAGCGAATCCAGGACGGGCGGCGCGTACCCAGCTTAGCTGATCCGAACTATACACCAGGGAGGGAGGGATGGGAGGGTGTGAGAGAGAGAGAGTGAATGAGCGAGCGAGCGAGCGAGCGCAGAGAAAGAGAGAGAGAGATAGAAAGAGAGAGAGGGAGACAGGGGAATGGCGGAAGAGTGGCATGAGGAAGGCGGGAGAGTGGCATGAGGAAAGAGATGGGTAGAGAGGGGAGGGACGAGGAAGGTCCGTCTGCCCGTCCCTTCCTCTCTTTCTGGCGAGATAGCACACATTGTATTGGAATGACGTTCAAGAAACACGGGTATGCAGTTGCTCTTGGGGTCCGGAAGAAGGGGAATAAAAGATCACGCTCTTCGAACAGAACGAGCTGGCGTGTCGGAAGAAAAGTTCCTCAAAGAGGGTTCAAAGGGTCCCTCAGATTATATAACTAGGTGATTGTCAACATATCTATATCTATTGTAATGGGCCGCATTCGTGTTCTCGCGAGATCTCCTACGCTAAACGAGAGCGAGATAGCTCTCGTCGATATTGACCGGCCATTAGCGTAGTAATTTTCACGAGAATTTCGGAATTTGCTTCTTAAATACCAGGACGGTTAAAATGCAAAGAAATCAACTCTGTATATAACAAAGAACATTATTTATCCTAAAAGGCACCGATGTTAACTGAGCAGCCTTCGCTATAGATGGTTATTATAGAGAAAATAGTCCCCCATATGTTCTGCTTATATCCAAAATGGCTGCGCCCATGATAAGCAAATATTTTCACGACTCTGAGCTTTGAACATGAATATACTCGCGTTGCTGCGGATTTATTTTAAAAAATCGACCGAGGCATTTACTGCTACATCCGTCCAATGGTATCGTGTAGCTGTTTTGTCCACGAGATAAGTCTAAAGCCAGGCACAGATGATAGTATAGTCGAGGAAAATACAACGATTGAAAACACTAGTCATCTCATATTCAGTTATGCCAGGACAAGATATCTGATGAAGCAGTAAGTGTGTAGCATATGCCTATATATTTCTCTTAAACGTCGGTCAGCCGATCTCGAGCGGTCAGTCGCCATGAAAGCATTAACCCTTTCAACGACAAGTCCAAGTATATTCTTTGCAATATGAATATGTATCATATTTTGTCCAATATTTTGAAATTAATATGACTGAAAGCAGTTGCTGCCTAAGGCAACAATGGTTCCCAGTTATATTAATTTTAAAACATTCAAAAGATTTCAAGTTTGTTTGCCCTACGATTGAGATACATTGAATTTATCGGTGAAAGGGTTTATGGTCAAACTGACTAAAGACCAGCATTTACGGTGAGTTTGCGAAATGTGTATTTGTTGGCCTAGAAGACTATTTTTGAAAATTGTACCACTGACATGACTGACTTGGTAACCGAGCCAGTCATTCCAGTGGTAAAATTTCGGAGTCTTCTTGGCCAACTGTCACAAATGCACATTTCTCAAACACACAGTAAATGCTGTTTTTTGGTCAAGAATACTATTCTTTCTGAAATTTTCCAACTGGAGTGACTGGTTCGGTTACCAAGCCTGTCATGTCAGTGGTACAATTTTCAAAAATAGTTCCCTTGGTCTGCAAATTGAAGAAAGACTTTTTCGAAAATATACCGCTTTAATGAAAAGCCAGTCACTCTACTGGTGCAATTTTCAAAACTAGTCTTCTCTTAGCCTGCATATGGACATTTCTCAAGAGCACTACTGAGGCCGGTTTTGGCTGGCGGCGGCTTCACCATACACTTTCAATGACAACTCTAAGTACATTCTTTGTGATGCGTATAATATATTTTGTTCAATATTTTGAAATTAATATGGCTGAAAGCAGTTGCTGCCTAAGGCAGCAGGTGCCTTCTGTCAATTACTTTTTAAATTTTCAAAAGATTTCCTTTTTGTTTGGTTTGCCCGAGATAGAGATACATTGAATTTATCGGTGAAAGGGTTAATGGTCAACGTCACCACAAACCAGCATTTAGTGTGAATTTGGGAAATCTGCTTTTGTTGGCCAAGAAGATTATTTCTTTAATTTACCACTGGAATGACTGGCTCGATGACGGCGCAAGTCATTTGAGTGGTAAACTTTTAAAAGATATTGTTCTCTTGGTCCGATTAAAAATGTACATTCATAAAGAATCAATTATAATTTTCTCGTGATTGTTAAAGTCTGTCGGTTGCTCCAATCCGGCCAGTGAAGTTCAGTATACTTTTAGTTAACCCTTTAATAGCTAAGTTTGGTCCAAAAAATATTTGCTTATTGAATATCAATAATTTGCAGGCCAAATGAAGACTTTTCTTTAATTTACCTCGAAAATGAAAGCGGCAGATTGGTTTCCAGATGATAAATCCAATACCATTTGTCCGATCGCATTGAAACGTCATAGGCTGGTTGGACTAGGTCTTGGGAAGATGGCTGCCAGCCACCAGTGCCCATCTTGAAAATTGGTTTCCAAATGATAACTCCTGAAACTTCATATGGTGGTTGGACTAGGTGTGGAGAAGAACACTATCGAAATTGACGATGATCCAAACTCCAAGATGGCCACCAGCCATGGACTGCCAGCCATGGGCTGCCATCTTGAAAGTGGGTTTCTGGATTTCATTTATTGGATCACTTCCTACGGTCGTTGGAATATGTCTGGTGAAGAAACTTATCAAAATTTACGAAAATCTGAAATCTAATATGGCCGCCAGTCAGCGGCAGCCATCTTGAAAATTGGTTTCCGGACGATACCTCCTTGACCGTTTAACGGATCGCTTTGACACTTCATAAGGATGACTGGTCTGATGGGGCTGAGGAAGAAAAAAATATTTCCTGATAGCTCTCATTCATTGGTTTGTCATCATGGCGGGGTATTATGCGCCGTTTGCGGAGCTCTTGTTAATTTTACTATAAAAGTCTTTCTAACAACTTTCAGAAACCATATTTCTGATTTAAGCAGATTTCTGAACACAGTAATAGTGGATGTCTTATTCTTAAATAGAAATGCTTTTCAGAAAAAAGCAAAATTCTTGTCATTTTAGTATCATTTCTCATGGTCTGTCCATACTCAGTAAGTTATAGCCTGGCATATGGAAGACTGGTGCAATCAGACATCTCACTGAGGCATGCAATGTTGACATCTCATTGAGACAACCCTTAAATTATTGTTTGTTTGGCAATTGGGGAGCTCAAATATTATTGACATGCCATGGACAATGTGTGCAATTTTTGGTTAGAATCACCATATTGTGACAGGCAGGCTTCAAGATTTCTATTAAGAATTTTGCTTCATCATTTTTTGGGGTGAAAATCTTAGATTTTTTGAAAGCTATACCAGAAATTGTCAACACACATCTCCTTATCCACTTGGCGGATTTCAACCAAATTTGTTTAGAATTACCATATGGAAGCTATAGGATTCTAGCATGCTGGGATCTAGGACTTCTATTCAGAATTGTGCTTGATAAATTGTTTGGGTGAAAATTCTAGCTTTTATGGAAAATTTACCAGATATTGTCAAAATGCATCTCTTCCTTAAGTAACCAATTGATGGATTTTATCCAAATTTGACTGGAAGGATCCTACTGTAGTAAAATTATGCACCACGTCATGCAAATGGTTCTAAAGCTAATGATTCAGGTGAGTGCCACATGCCCTTCTTGGGCCGCTTGTTCATACAGTCTTGCTGTCTCTGAGAGTTGGCTTTGTCTTAGCCATTAACAGTGTGCAGTACTTTAATAATAAGATAATTACACAAACTATCATTCAAAAGGAAATTGAATGGTAACATCTCTCTGATGTAATTACTAAAGCACTCATTGAATCTGCAAACTAATGACTAGTTCATAATTGTCAGGGTGGCAGAATTTACTTATTACTATAGCCCTGCTGGCTAGGAGCCTGTGCAGCTTTAGCACAGACCAGGATTTCAGTTGACAATAGAAACAAGTGCGCCACACTATAATTGCAACATAGGCAGCTTTGTCCTAAATGTAAAGAATTTGACAGACAGAATAACAAACTGACTTGCGCGGCACAACTAAAATGCCATTTAACAAAATTTCTTCGTCCTCTTAAACAGTCAAAACTTCTTGATCATACGTTGTAGGTACACGATTCAGAGGCTGTTTGTTGAGTACTGTTCTTAGGTGAAAACTCACATCTGAAAATGATTATAAAGATTATGCTAACCATTTTGGCCGACCTGCGTTTCGAATGTCTCACCTACAAGACAACTGTAGATCTAAGCTGTTGAATATTTTGAAAATAATTTGACTGTGAGCTGTTGTAACTCCCAGTCAAATTAGCTTCAATATATTCAACAAAATATTCCTCAAAGCAAAAATAATTTGCATTGTAAGGATGAAAGGGTTAACCCTAATGTAGAATAAGATTGTAATTAACCTTTTCAAAATGCAGATTAAATACTATAATGTTTTGAAAGCCACCACCCTATGTGTATATGTAGGTGTGGTAGGTGTGATAGATATTTTGAGAATAGTTTTCAGTTATCCACGGTCGCTTAACATTGAAAATAATACATGTCGCTTGCGCTGAATGTAGCCCAGATACTTAACCAGTGGCCACGTAGCCTTCCAAAGCGACCCCCCACCCCACACCCCCTCTGTGTCAGTCTTGCTCGCAACTCCAGCGACCATAATTCATTAAATCTAGAAGCAATCTACCCAGAAATGGAGCTGCATCAATATATTCGCGAGTATGGCTACAGCATTGCTTTGTATCCGTAGCACGAAATATGGAAGCAGCAGCAAAAGGGTTCCCATTTCCATACGTAAGGAGTACCAGTCGGCACCAGTATTCGTGTGTCATAAAACACCATTTCAGAGCACCCGTGTATAATAAATTAATAATCTCTTCGGTTTCCTTTTTAACAAGTTATTCTACATTCGAGTGTATGTGCTATGTCCAACAAATAGTGGCAAGAACCGCCTAAAATACATCTTATAGTGTCTAGGCGTACACGTTTTGCCGTGTATGAGAGCGGTCATTTTGGAAAAAAGTAGTTCCGTCATTGCGATGACGCAACAAAATGGCCGGTCATTATCTTAGAGGTGTATTCTCGGCATAGCACGAAGCTACGGCTCTATGTTTAGATTGTAATGGGTCGTTCCAGTTTTAGCTATGCCCCGCCCATGTCTAGTTAAGCTCCAACCACACCTCGATTGTGTTGCAACAGCGCCCCGTCAAATTAGTTTCAAAACATTCAACGGTATGTTTATTAAGGCATACAATTCATACACCGTGTCGGACTATTAATCGTTAAAGACTTACTATATAGAATTGCTCATGACGTCATGATTATGACATCATCATACGCGTCACATAGTTGATTATGACGCCATGTGATGGATGGATAAACTTAGTAAGGTCCATTAGTAGTTAGGATGTTGGTGCACACGCATACTCTGACAAACTCAAGCATTCTTTCCAAATATGTGTGGTTTACTCCCGTGTTTTCTGTTGGATGGATCTAGGTGCTGTTCGAGCTTTATTTGAATCAGGTAATTATGTTGCGGTCTATCCGCCTTAACATGCTCGTCACTTCTCAGTAACATCACATTGCGATAAATACATTCTCGCAGGCAATAATATTCCGCGGGAGATAACTCTGGTTGAGTTAGGGCGCGCGCAGTCGCTTCCCGTGTGATGCTCTAGACGTGTTCAATGCATAGAAATTTTACTATATAAGATTTCAATGGTCCGATGGTGTTGCCATTGTCGGCCACGAGCATTGGACCAATCGTTTCCATCCAACCACTCTTTTAGCTATACTCCGCCCATCTTAGGCTAATCTCAGCCCACGCTTTGGCCGTGTTGAGATCGATCGAACCCTGAACTCCCTGAATCTTATTTTCCTGGAAAATATACAGGTAAGCTGTTAAATATTTTGAAACTAACTTGACTGGGTGCTGTTGTTGCCTACAGTCAAATTAGTTTCAAAATATTCAACAGAATGATTATTAAATAGTAGATACATACAATTCGTACAGCTAACAGACTTTTCAAGGTTCATGACGGACTTGGGTTTCTATGTCATTCATTACACAGTTTGAGTATACATGTGACGTAATGGACCTTTCCATTTTTAACTATGCCCCGCCGATCTCTGGCTAAGCTCCACCACACCTCGCTTGTGTTGGGATCGATCGATCTTTAAACTCTCGGGCTATTAATTTCCAGAAAACTATACAGGTAAGCTATTGAATATTTTGGAACTAATTTGATTGGGCGTTGTTGCTGTATGGCAGCAACGGCGTCCAATCGAATTAGTTTCAAAATAATAATAAATGTTTATTAAATAATAGAGACATACAATTCGTACAAAGTGTCGGACTATTAAGAGTTAAGGACGGGCCAAATAGAATAATTTATGACGTAATGATTATAACGGCATTCTACACACCGCCTAGCTGATTATGACGTCGTATGAAGTCAGGTTGGTACATGGATACTCTGGAACGGTGAATTCATTGTGACGTCATATCCGCTTGGATTCACCCATTAACACCGACTCTGTATCTCAAGAGCAAAGGTAACTAGTTCATCTGTATAGACAACAAAAACATGATTCAAAGACAGTACCTTTTAAAAATAAATTAGTTTATTTTGACGAACCCTCACACATAAATGTGTCTCCCTGACTCCCTCCCTCGCCCCCACTCCCTCTCTCTCCCGATCTCTCGCTCTCTCTCCTCCTCCACCCGCCCCTCTATAGGGGAAGAGATAGGTGTGTGGAGAGAGGGGTGGGGGAAGCAATAGGGAGAGCGGGAGAGAGAGCGAGAGTGGGGAGTGAGATATATATATATATATCTATATACTCTATTATATACTTGATACAAGTTCTAAGTATTTAACAAAGGAATGAAGAAAAAAAACAAAATACGATTACCATTAAAGTTAGATTCTCGACTTATGTTTTTAAATTTCAAATTATGCACAATTCGGGTTTTATTTTTAAGTAATGCCGCTATACGCTGGTGCTATCAAATGAATCGGCAACATTCAGCAACATTTTAACAAAAAACACCACAATTAACATATTATCAATAATGTTGCTATATTATATACAATATAAAGTCCACAATCTGGAAGGCTCAAAGTGGAACCCTGTAATCGCTAATATGACATTAAGATGTACAATTCTGAATAGTTAGCGAAAATCCAGATTAATTTAAGTTAAAATTTATACTCATATGATCAAAATGATTATAATTTTATTTAAATATAAAATTGCAGTATTCACTCCACTGAGCTTATACATGTAACCTGGAAGGTGGCTTATGTATAAAAACATTTAACCATTTTATGTTGAAGCCGGCTAAAACCGGCCTCTGCAGTGGGCTTGAGGAATGTTCATTTGCAGACCAATAGAAGACTATATTTTACAATTTACCACTGAAATGACTGGCTCCTCGACAGAACCAGTCATTCCAGTGGTAAATTAAAAAATAGTATTCTCTTGGCATGCTAATGGACGTTCATCAAGCAAATGTTCTGATTTTTAAACCAAATTTATCTATTAAATGGTTAAACCGGATATTCCGGATTCTCAGTTCAATCATGCATGTAACTCGTTATCTATCTGTCGGTCGGTCGATCGATCGCTCTATTGATCTATCTATCAAATGACAAATTCTTATCATAAGGCATAATGTGTTGAATAATTTGAATAATTTGAAACTAATTCGAGTGAAAGCTATCGCTTCCAGTCAAATTAGTTTCAAAATATTCAACATCTTTCTTATATAGCTGTCTTGAAATTGAGACACGATTGAAGTGGGGCAAAAGCTTCCTGCAAGATTATTGCAGGAAGCTTTTGTCTCTACTCACATTTTAAACATGACATTTCTCACATTCTATACTATATTTTCGGATTTAAACGGTTAAAGTCGCGATAGAAATGGAAAGGTATATTTTAAAAACTTTCAGTGATATAACTGACTATTCCAATAGCTATCACGTTATTAGATTACTTGGCCTCTATTGGGTCCCTACTGTCTAGGTCCAATTTAGGCCATAAGGTATCAAGACTAGATTTATTTCGATCTATTACTATTAACTTCGCTAGCGTTTACACTGGTACCCATTTATATATACTCCTGGGTGGAGAAAGGCAACGTGGAGGAGATAGATTGCTCATTTTTCCAACGACAGTAGATAGTCCACCACTAGGCCGCGAACCAGGTTCACCGTTAAGTAGTTCAGAGTGTTGAACTATTATACATAAAGTAGTTTTCTTTAAAACAGCTTACACACGTGACCAGAGAGATTATATACAATTGTTTTGTATGACTTGTACAAATGCCTATTATCGTACAACTTATTGTAAATCTATCTGATGTTGTAAACTTGACTTTACATAGGTGTCTAGTTTTCATTATCAATGACCACTTTTCATAAATATATGTCTTTACTGAGAAAGGGAAGGCTTTCAAAAATACATTTCCCATGTCCAGACTATAGCTTATTGTTATTATTTTCCATATTATAAAATCCTTAGACTTGTCACCCTTGTCGCTTCTGATTAGTAGTAAATTGTTGTCTCGTTAAAAATCTGGAAGCCTGCATTGCAATGGAGGAATCCAGTTTTAGATATTTGACTCGCCCATCTTTAGCTAAGCTCCACCCACGATTCGCCGTGATGGGATCGATCGATCCCTGAACTGCGTGACTATCAATTTCCAGAAAATAGTTGAGTATGGCGTCAAATCCTGGAGCGACATGTCGGATCCCTCCGATGATCAGATTACCATTTTCTTATAACCTGTTGACAAATCTGTATATATCTCTGATATTGTCACAACGACATCTAACCATGCCGGGGCTGCTCACGATATGGCAACGACCGACCGTACACGTTATACGCTGAACAATGTAACAGCGTACGGGTGTGCTTCCATGTGTCCGTAATCCGTCATCCGTCATGCGTAATCCGTAATGGGTTTCAATTAAATTATACTATGTTACATATGGCTGTATCCGCGTGTCCGTAATGCGTTAGGGCTTGTTCACATGTGTGCGTAATACGGCGTCCGACACACGACATACGTATGCCTTGCGTAATCCGTCATACGATTTTCTGTTAACATGTATGCGGTTATTTAAATCTTTGCCACACGTCAAACGTTCTCATTTCTCGCTGGTGTCTCGTGGTGTAGACATCATTTCGATACAAATCAACTGGATTTTGGTAAGTAAAGAGAAAACACCAATGACACATCGTTTTAAATGATTACCCTCACCAGACCGGAGGTGACTGAGAGGGTATTTATATTGGGTATGTCTGTCTGTTTATTTGTCTATCTGCAGTTGTATCTTATAAACTACTGCAATGATTTGTCTGACATTTTCAGCATATGATTGGGTGCTTTGGTAAACCAGGGATCCCAAACTTTGGGAATGAGCCAACCATTACATATTCTGATTCAGATTAAATTACGGATCTGTGGATTTCTCGGAACTACTGCTCACATGTGTCTCAAATTTCATCACAGTAGTGAATGCCCACAGAGCATATCCCTAACATTGATAGTGATTCTTGTAGACATTGGGATTTTGTTTAATTCAGAAAATTGGTTAGAGTTCTTGAAAATTGTAAGGGCGAGCGTTTGCAGTCTCAGTTAATTAGTTGTTCCCAAACTACCGTATATTTAAAATAAAGTAAATAGGCCCGTAGACTTCATTCTTGAACTGGAAGATAGCTGTTCAATGAGTAGACTAGATATTATTAGAAAAAACAATTTCTAAAATGTGTATCATGCACGTGTCATCAAATCTAAATTTATGCAATGTATATGAAACATTTGTAACAAAGAGCTCTTATTTCCTGTTGCAGTTCCATTCAAGAAAGGACAAGAAAGGATGCTCTGCGTTAAAGAAGATCTGTGCCATCTGCAATTGTACAATTCCTTTAGTCGATGGTGACATTTGACCCATATGCATTACGTATGGCTCAAAGAAGGCCTCGTCCACGTTCTTCTCCTTTTGGAGTTCCGATCGCCGGCGCTTTGTATCGGAGCAAAACTCAACAAATGACTGCTCAAATACTGTTGAACATCTTTTGCCCATTTTCCCCTTGCGTTTAATATTAGGTTCATTCTCTGTATAGGCCGTTTTCCCCTTGCCTTTCATCTTAGGGTCATCTTCCGTATAGCTGGTTGATCAACTTGCCACACATTGTGGCAACACATCCCTATAAGAGAAAACATGGTTGAATCCATTAAAACCAAACGTACATAAATATCAGTTTAAGAAAATGAAAAAATATATAATTAATTTATGCCTGTTAGTAGATGGTATATACAAATAATTGCTTTCAGATATTTGGCAACCGGGGAGTCTTTCCGGTCCTTGTCGTTCCAGTACCGCATCGGAGTGTCCACAGTGGCGATGATTATAAGAGAAGCTTGCCAATGTATTTGGGACTGCATGGCCGGAACACATGCGTCCTTACCCTGGCCAATGGACCACAGTTGAGCAAAAGGTGTTCAACTACCGCCTGTCTAGAGCACGGCGTGTAGTTGATTGCACTTTCGGTATACTTGCGGCTCGTTGGAGGGTATACCATACGAAAATATGGTGCAGTACTGAATTGGCAAATAACATAGTAAAAGCAACTTGTGTGCTGCACAACTTCTTACAAGTTGGCGTTACTGAAGATCAAATAGCAAGTCTTATAAATGATGCTGATCAATCTACTGCCCATGGCCTTTGTGGCATTCATAGAGTAGGAAATCGGGCAGGAGCTGACGCCATGATAGTACGTGAACGGTTTAAAGAATACTTTACAAAAGTGAATGCACTAGACTGGCAAATAGAGCGAGCACGTGTGCAGAGGGTCATTTCTAGCTTAGGAATGCAGTATTGAACATACCCAGACGTTTTGTCATTCGCCCTGTCTCCATTTCCCTCGTTTCCTATCACGCTATCATCCATGATGTCAATTAAATCATCTTCATCTGCAGCTCCAAGCTTGTAGTTACTTTCGGTTCTGAAACATAAAAAATTAAATTATAATTAAATTTTACATACTATGATTATTGTTGGCGTCATATATTATTTTTCTGTATGCTTATTCCGTGTCTCTGTTTTTAACAGTCGCACATTGACCATCTATCTGTTATTAAGCTCGGGCCCTGTCAGCAATGCTTTATTTAACCCTTAGCACACTGATGTCGAAAAGTAGATAGTTACAGAGTCAGGAACAGAGTTTGGAAACAATTGCTGCTGAAACCTGTTGCTGTCATAGCCAGCAACAGCTTTCAGCAGCATTGCTACCAAAATGAACACCAGCTATAATACGAAATTAAATTAAATTTGAAAATTAAAAATCTCAGAGTACTATGGGTTAAAGACTCAGTAAATGTCAGATAACGGCAAATATTTGTACATAGAAAGGAAACGCATATTGAATCTGCAGCAAGAATTCTGCTATACGTCGACGTTGAAAAATTGGCATTTAAACTCTCAGTAATAAAGTGTACGTAGTTCAAATCGTAACTAAAATATAAATGTCAAATAAATTTTATTCTTTAATACAATTACAAAGCATTCACTCTCATTAAGTTACTTAGTGTTATTTTTTTCATACTGTCTCTCATCGAGGTGCTCCTCAAGGAAACTCATGATATCCATGTATTGCCATTTAGATGGAGCATAGGCAGCCTGGCCACTCTTCTTTGTCCTGATCTCCTCCCTCCTTCGAACGTACGTATCACGAAGATTCCTCCACTTCTTTTTCCAAAAGTCACCTAAATGAAATAACGTCGTTTGACAGTTTCGGTGTGTCTTTAAACACATATACAGTAAAATAACACAAACTAACATTTCTAGTTTCCATCATAGACATAGATTTTTGCACAGGCAATCGGGTGGGTGGGCTTTACGGGGGTGGGGGTGGATGCGGGATGGGTGGGGTGGGCCAACATACAAACAGACAGCAAGACAGGCAGGCAGACAAGCCGACAGACAGACAGGCAGGCAGGCAGGCAGGCAGGCAGGCAGGCATGCAGGCAGGCAGGCAGGCATGCAGGCAGGCAGGCAGGCAGACAGACAGGGAGCCAGGCATTCATTTGGAACATACCATTTTTATCTTTCTGTCCGAGATCACTTGAAATGGAAGTCCAAATGTTTCCAGCCTTTAAGGCATCTTTGTAATCAGCCCTGCTAGGATCATATAGAGTCGGTGCACACGCACCTTTTCAATTAAACTTTCTACAATTTCTCCTTCTACGAAAGTGCGAGGCATATTGATTTGTCAGAAGGTACAATATGTATATAGCGCCGAAGGTAGTTGAAAATTATGACCGGATTGCAATCTGTAATCACATGTAGGCCTATTTACACGTGCGTTCACAGGTATAACCTGACACGTTGCCATTTGCACGTGCATTCACAGGTAAAAACCGACACGTTGCCCGTATCTAGGTGTGAGCCTATATTTGTGTCACTTGGACAATACCTCAGTTTACGTCACATTTTCGGAATTCCCTTGTCCGTATATCGTCCGACGTGCGTTTCGATCACTTTGAGATTGATCGGTCCGTCATCGGATGACGAATGTCGGATGACGGATAACGCATTACGTACACATCTGAACACCTCTATGTATTTTACTATATTTTGATTTTATCGGATTACGGCTGTCGTGTGTCGGACGTCGTATTACGCACACATGTGAACAAGCCCTTATGCGTAATCATGTAGTGTTGTGATCCAGACTCGGCATGGTGATAAACCTATATCTGTTATCGCCCTGCCCTTATCGTAAAGCGTCCCGGGTTGAACGCCGTGAACTCTCTCACCAAGATAGCATTTCACGTAGCAGTAATCTGAGCATCCAGGCTCGGGACATTTATGCATCAGTCTGTAACCAACAAGCGTCTCCTATACACGTGTACACCTCTATGCGAATATGTATTAAATATCTATCTATATTAGTTAATCTCAACGTGCTTGTAATAACAGAATACATTATAACTGGCGACGAGGTAAAACATATTTAGAGTTTAAATTCAGTAACAAACGTGTAACACTATTCAGTGGTAAAAGTTCTTACGTTCTGTCAAAATGTTTTCATATTGATGAATAAGTTATCGACTGTTGCAAGTTAAAGTTATCGTGTAGCTATAAATGCGTAGTCCTTTAATGATAAAACATAGCTCAGTGTTAGAAGTGCATTGATGTAGTCAGGATAATTAAGTTGCGACTATTATCATAAGCTAAAGCTACCGTGTAACAATAACTGATTGTAATAGGCCTAGTTAACCATAATTCAAGTGTTAAGTAACAATTCCGGCCAATTCTAGCTATTAGTGGACAATATCCATGGCTATGAAGATGGACCTAGGGTTGACCGCGCTGCCTCCATTTGATACAGATTCTGATAATGCATCCATTGGTCCAAGATGGAAGGCATGGCGAGAACGATTCGATATCTACCTGGACGCTGCAGGCGTATCCAACGACAAGCAGAAGAGAGCTCTTCTACTCCACGTCGGCGGTGAAGGTGTTCAGAGGGTATTCAAAGGATTAACCCACACATGAGATGACTATGAAACAGCATGTGCAGACCTAGACAGTCATTTTCTACCGAAGAAAAATGTGAGATATGAACGTTTTGTCTTCAAACAATCAAAGCAAGAGAATGAAGAATCACTCGACCAGTTTGTTACTAGATTGAAAACTTTGTCCCTTACATGCGAGTTTGACAAGGTCGATGACGCGATCGCGGATCAAGTGCTTGAGAAATGTGCGTCAACAAGCCTTAAACGCCGGGTATTACGGGACACAGATTCTACACTGCAGAGTATACTGGATTTAGGTCGGGCGATGGAGCGTGCAGACTCACAACTTCTCGAAATGCAGCAGGGACCAGGAGGAGCAGATGGAAGCTCAATATCCACTATTTCAAGAAACAAACTGAACAGATTTAGACGATCTGACTCAAAACCACCACGGGCAGGCGCCAAATGTTTTAACTGTGCAGGCGAGTGGCCCCACCCAAGTCAGCGCCCATGCCCAGCCCATGGAAAAACATGCAAATCATGTTTTAAAATGAACCATTTCGCGAAGTGCTGCCGTAGCAACACCGCCAGGTATAGTGACACTAATACGAGTTCAAGGACTGGCGACTACAAACGTGGGTTCAGAAACTCTAGACCAGTACATGCAGTCCGAGACACTGAGAAACCAGACACCGAATCCTCAGGATCTGATGACGAATACGTAGCTATTGTAGACAGAAAGAATAGACAGGATGACTATGTCCTCTCAATTGACCAAAAGCGTCCGAAAATAACACTTTCCGTGGCTGGTGTGGATATCAGCATGCTGATTGACAGTGGCGCATCAGTTAATTTAATTGACTCGAAACACTTTGCAATAATTAAACAGTGTAATAATGATGCAAAGCTTCAAACTTCAAATGCTCGAATATTCGCTTACGGAGGGATCAGTCCTCTACCAGTGCTCGGAAAATTTGAAGCTCTCGTGGAAACGAAGTCACGAATATGCCAGATCATTAATTGGCTACAAGACAGCAACGGATCTAGGGTTAATAAACATACCAGACATAAACTCGATTCCATCTTGCGATCATCAGCGTGCTTCAGAGGAATTGGATAAGTTGATATCGGATTACAGTGATGTTTTTCAGGGTACAGGTCGACTGAAAGACTACCATTTTCGCATAGACATTGATGAAAGTGTTAAACCCGTAGTGCAACCACCCCGACGTATTCCCTTCAACATCAGGCAACAGGTTGAATCAGAACTGGATAAATTAGAGGACGCCGGAATCATAGAACCTGTGGATGGACCTACACCATGGGTATCACAAATTGTCGCATTGCCTAAGAAACATGATCCTTCACAAGTGCGAGTGTGTGTGGATATGCGATCGGCCAATACAGCAGTTCAACGACAACGTCATCCAACACCAACAATGGACGAAATACTACATGATCTCAATGGAGCATCAGTGTTTTCAAAATTAGATCTAACACAAGGATACCATCAAATCGAGCTGCACAAAAACTCTAGATACCTAACCACGTTTGCAACGCATAAAGGTCTCCGGCAGTATGCACGTCTTATGTTTGGATTATCGTCAGCATCAGAAATATTCCAGCACATTATTCAGCAGGTACTCAGTGGAATAGACGGTGTCAAGAACATTTCTCACGACATAATAGTGTTTGGCACGGATCAAGCTAGTCATGATACAGCTTTGCGGGCCACACTCCAGCGCTTGCGAGAAAAGGGGTTGACATTGAACAAAAAGAAATGCAGATTTAACAAACCAACGCTCACCTTTCTCGGATTCGTATTCTCAAAAGACGGTATTTCACCAGACCCAGAAAAAGTGTCTGCTATTAAGAACATAGAGGCTCCCAAATCAGTGTCAGAAGTTCGCAGTTTATTAGGAACACTTAACTTTGTCTCTCGATTTATCCCGGATTACGCCACAGTGAGTGAGCCATTACGTAATTTGCTAAGGAAAGATACTAAATGGCAGTGGACCAAACCACATGATCGTGCGCTAGTTGAACTCAAACGGCGTCTCACAAGTGATAAGGTCATGTCATATTACGATCCCTGTAAAGACACAGAAGTTGTTGTGGATGCGAGTCCAGTCGGATTAGGTGCCATCCTTACACAAAAGGCACATCACGGTTCCACAGAGACAACCAACATTGTTGCTTACGCCAGCAGATCACTGACGGACGTAGAAGCACGCTATTCGCAGATAGAAAGGGAGGCATCAGCCATTGTATGGGCTTGTGAAAAGTTTCACTTATATTTATTCGGAACTAACTTTACGGTTATAACCGACCATAAACCCCTTGAATCGCTCTTCAATAAAACCACAGCAAAACTACCAGCTAGAATCGAACGATGGCAACTCCGCCTACAGCCATATGAATTCACAGTTTCGTATAGTCCAGGACCACAAAACCCAGCAGACTACCTTTCACGTCATCCATTAGCCAGAGGAACTGACTCTAACAGAAATATTGCAGATGATTACGTGAACTTTCTTACTAACAGTGCTGTGCCACTAGCAATGACAATAGACGACATTCGCCATGCTACTGATAATGATCCGGTCATGCAAAAGCTGAAAAACGCAATCCTCTCTGATAAATGGGATAAAACCGACTTAGACCTTCAACCATATACAAAACTTAAGTTAGAACTGTCAGTTTCTATGACAGACAATGTTATTTTAAGAGGTACACGTCTCATCATCCCACGATCCCTGCAAAAACAGGTATTAAAGCTTGCGCATGAAGGACACCAAGGTATTGTCAAAACAAAGTGCCTACTGCGTGAAAAGATATGGTATCCGAACATTGATGCAGATGTTGAAAAATTAATCAGTCAGTGTATTCCATGTCAAGCTACTGGACCTCAAACTAAACCGGAACCTCTGCAAATGACTGAATTGCCAGATAAACCATGGAGTAAGGTCAGTGCTGATTTTTGCGGGCCTTTCCCTTCAGGTGACTATATTCTTGTTGTTATAGATGATCATTCGCGTTACCCTGAAGTAGAACTTTTAAGATCACTCAAGGCAAGTAATGTTATTCAGAAGTTAAACAGAATTTTCGCCACTCATGGTATCGTGGATGTACTAAAATCGGATAATGGTCCGCCATTTAACAGTGCAGAATTCGCTAATTTCGCTTCCTTGATGGGGTTTAAGCATAGAAAGGTAACCTCTTACTGGCCAAAATCCAACTCAGAAGCTGAGCGTTTTATGCGCACTATCAGTAAAGCTGTCCGTGCTACCCATTCAGAGAACAGAAGCTGGAAGGAACATCTGAATCAATTCTTGTTAAACTATCGTGCAACCCCCCATTCAACAACCGGTATTTCCCCTGCGGAACTATTATTCGGCAGGAAAATCAAAACTAAAATACCTGAACACACAACGACACCTTTGAACCACGCGGTGCGAAATAAGGACCTGAAAGCCAAGACAAAGATGAAGGTCTATGCAGATAAACGTAGTGGTGCCAAACCGTCTGAGATAAGCGTACATGACACCGTACTCGTAAAGCAGCAAAAACAAAATAAATTATCAACGCCATTCGCCATCGAACCTGAAACGGTAGTAAATAAAAAGGGTTCAATGCTAATTCTTCGGGATGCGAGAGGAAGGACACACGCTAGGAATTCATCGCATGTGAAGAAAATCCCGACAACGACTCCATCGATAAGCCATAGAAGAAGAACATCAAGTCCGGAATTAGACGAGGATGACTGGAATTTGGATACACCCAGACAAGATGAAGTGACAGATAATCCACCTGACCAACCACGCCGTTATCCGACTAGAGCGAGATACCCTCCGGATTACTTACAATATTATCAATCGGATTAATTGTTACTACCGTTGTCTGGATTTTGTACAGCTTAGTGTCACCCATATAGACTATAGTTCAGCATCACCGATCATGGATCTATATAGACCACAACATCAACCGGATTGGATTAATATATTCCTTCTATTATACAGGGGTGCTTATTAAGGGCAAAACCAGTGTATTAGGGTCATAATAACACCCTTGGTTTTGCTAGGGGCTCTGTGTAGTATGCACAACCCCAGTAGGCCTGTGTTTAGCAAAAGATATTACTCGAGTAGTTTCTACAATGGATATATAGACATTAGCTAGTAGTAATATACATATTTTAACTTGCATCGAGGACTACCATTCTCAGATTGGGAGGGATGTAGTGTTGTGATCCAGACTCGGCATGGTGATAAACCTATATCTGTTATCGCCCTGCCCTTATTGTAAAGCGTCCCGGGTTGAACGCCGTGAACTCTCTCACCAAGATAGCATTTCACGTAGCAGTAATCTGAGCATCCAGGCTCGGGACATTTATGCATCAGTCTGTAACCAACAAGCGTCTCCTATACACGTGTACACCTCTATGCGAATATGTATTAAATATCTATCTATATTAGTTAATCTCAACGTGTTTGTAATAACAGAATACATTATAAATCCGTCACGCGTAATCCGTTAACGGACCGATCATTCCAAAAGCGATAGAAACGCATTGCGGCTGCCATACGGACCGGAATTCACCCACATTATGACATCACGTATGTCCCCACCCATCTTTTACCTTAACATCATTGTGCTTCATCCACTTGATATAGGTAAACATGTAACCAAGGTTAGTTCAAGTAGGGAGCACCAATCCTGAGAAATAAAGCAATATGTTGAGCTAAAAATAAAAAATAAACAGAAAATTGAATTTTATACAGAGACCTTGACCTTTGACCTCATGGCCCCGTAGGCTTGTGCTGCATCCGGTCGAGATGTTGAGCTAAGCCAAAAACTTAACCGAGATGGAACGCCGACAGACAGACAGACAGACAAAGAGACAGACAAACTGACAAACATACAAAACGACTAACGGAGCCAATTCTAATATTGGCGAAAATTTAAATTTTCGCCAATAATTGTATGCTATAAATATAATACATATAATAGGGAACAGTAAATTTAATACGAATTCAATGCACCGTCACGATGAACATGTGTGCACTGACATAAGCGCCGGAGACACATAAGAACTACATACGTACAACAGTAATTTAAATAAACGATACATGGAAACAGATAAGCGGATTGCAGATTAAGTACGGTAAACGCATTACGGATAACGGGTAACGCATTACTGACAAAGGAAATTGTCCGTAAACTCTGAACATTGTAATACAGTACAGCAAAAAAATAGCTTAGGATGTTTCCAAAGCAAAATAAAGCATTATGTTGAATATTTTGAAATTAATTAGATTGGAAGAGATTTCTGTCTAAGGCAGCAGCAATGTCTTCCAATAAAATTATGTTCAAAATATTTAACAAAACATTTCTGATATCGTGTTAAAACTTTACTAACAACCATGTTTCTGTTATTGTTTTGGAAACATTTTAGCTGATTAATGTATTGTAGAAACTCTTAATAATTTATAATTTAATAATAAAATGTAACAAAGAATAAATAATGTCTAATTAGTGATAGCCTATTATTTAATATTGAGTAATTCGCACACTGCTGTTAACTCTTTCCGACAAATCCCTGAAAAATTAGATTCTTTACGATAGAGAACTTATTCTGTTGACTATTCTGAAATTAATCTTACTGGAAGACGTTGCCGCATAAGGCAGCAACGACTTCCAGTCAAATTAATTTCAAAATGTAGAAGGGGTTTCTTGTATGGTTGCCTTGAAAGTGAGATATCAGAAATTCATCAGCTACAGGATTAATATGAAACGGTTGCGGAATCTTTTAGTATTAACGCGGCACTCATGGTACACTGTTCATATAGGGTACCACCTGTGGAATGTTGTTGTCATGCGCTTTCAGCAGCCACATCGCCTTTCTGAGTGCATCTGTTGCGTTACTAGCCAGAAGAACGTTATCAAGGCCTTTAGTCCACGTGTTACGGTAGTTTGTCAGTTTGTGTATCTTATTGTCTATAAGCACGTGAGGCATGCCGAGTAGAATTCCAAATATGTGTCCATGAAGCCTATCTGAGATGAAGACACGCCCACGAAGTAGAAAAGTAAAGCCAGTCATGCTCATTAGCAACGTATTCTCCATTACATTCCGTCCTTTGGGAGAAGTAAACCACATCCAATCAGATATGGAATAGGTCATATTGGGAGGAAATACGGGAAGGTCATACTTAGGTGATTCGTCATCACCTCTTTTCATCCATATCAAATCGTAAACGGGGAACATAAAACGTGGCACGGGGCCGATATAAAACGCTATGTCTGGCATCAGTATTGTTTTAGCTTTTGTGAAATGTTTGGTGGCGTATAGATATGACACACGGTCTCGTAAACAAATAGTCAGGTCATTGTGCTTATTGTACATCTTTTGAGCGAACGTCAGGTGTTGCTCACTATGAAACCACGTGCTCTGTGGGAAAATCACGATCTTGTGCTTCGCGTACTGCGTTATTATCTTATTCCGTAAATAATCATTTGCTGGGTATCCCCCCAGATTACCACCACCACTGCATAATATAGCGAGCTTGGTCACGCTGAAATTAGCGCTCATTACTTTGGCTTTTGCTAGATTTGCATCAGTACAGTTCCGAAAATTACAATTAAATACGACATCCAACTTCAAGTCTCGTAATAATCTCAATTCCCCGTAGTTTATTCCCGGGTCGCCTTTATTCTCAAAGTTCGCCATGTCAAATAACATGACATGGGTGTGTTCATGCAACAAATCACCGAATACCTGTAATAAGACGCGCTTTATTTCAGTGATTAGCTCGGCATTCTTGGTCAGTAATGGCGCAATGCGATTTGTGTCATTCGGGTGTTCAATCAGGCGCCACCCACGGAATTCCTCCAACGACATATTTCTCCTAAGTCGCCATGCCGTGCTATTCTGCTCGTACTTCTGTTGTAACGTGACCACATCTCGTTGCAAAGGTGTAGCTGAAACGTTTGTAGAGAGTACATTTGGTTGGCACAACTTATCATTGGAATATGGAGAAAGGATACATGTTTGTCCATGGAATAAGGGAATGCCTCCACTTATGAGGAATATCGAAGTAACTAGGATAAGAAGAATGATCCACTTTAACCGCTTCTCAGATCTGGCCGAAAGATCTGTAAATAAAGAATGTACAATGTCTTAACTCTTTAACCGTCGAATATGTTCAAGAAAATTTCAATTCCTTCTGCGAAAATGTCCATTTGCCGATCAAGAGAAGACTGTTTTTTGAAAATTTACCACTGGAATGACTGGCTCGATTATCGAGCGCGTCATTCAAGTGGGACATTTTCAAAACTACTCTTCTCTGGGTCTGCATATGGGCATTTCTCAAGACCACTGTAGAAGAGGATTTTGGCTGACATGGGGGTCAAAGGGTTAATATAGCAAGAGGCCTAAGGGGTCTGTGTCGCTCACCTGGAACACTGGCATCTTAAGTAGAAAGGCCACAGATCCTATATGTAGAGACCTGTAAATTTTTGTCAAAATTATTGGTGAGTGATTTAAGGATAGACATTTTTGGAAGTCCAATATGGCTGCCAAACACGCTACATTTTGATTGGTCCAGGGCAGCCATGTTTTTGCGAAAACTAGATAATCTAATATGGCTGCCAAGCCATTTGGTCAATCATGTTCCCTTGAACCATCTTAGTTCAGCTCTTGGACTAGATGATATTTAATGAGTTTTTAATAAATCTCCCAAGCAAGCAGTTACTGAGAAGATTTTTAACGACGTTTCTAAAAATCGGACAAACTCCTAGATGGCCGCCGGCCAAATTGCCCGATCGGCTTTCTTCAAACGAACTTGGATCGCTGTGCCATAAGGATGCTATCTGTCAAATATAATTACAATCAGCCGAGTGGTTCTCGAGAAGAAGACATTTCAAATTCCGTATTGCTTTAGCATGCAATGGGATTTTTTTACGGGAAACTATCCAAGATGGCCGCCAAACCGTTTATACAATACTTCAAACGTGGCAAATTTGAAATCAGCATACCTAAAAACCTATATCAAACCAATTTCAGCTTCGAAATCGATAAAATAAAAAAATCCAATATGGCCGCCAAACACGCTACATTTTGCTTGGTCCACGGCAGCCAGGTTTTATACGTACCACCTTCCTTTAAACAGAGTTTAATGGCCCTTTAGTGCCTAATCATATTTCCCAAATTTCAGCCCGATCCATTCAGCAGTTCTGGAGAAGTCTCTTTCGCAAAAACTACATCATCCAAGAACGCCGCCAAAGCATCAATCAAGTTCCTTTGAAGAAACTTACTCCAGTTCTTGCCCTAGATAACATTTCATGACTTTTGTATCAACACCCCCCCCCCCCACCCCCACCCCCACTCCGACCGCCAACGCAGTATTTGAGAAGATTTTTAAGGACATTACTAAAATCTAAGATGGCCGCCGGCCAATGGGCGGGCCAGCTTCCTCTAAACAAAGTTGGAACTCTATACCACAAGGGTGCGTCCAGCCAAATATAACTGAAATCGGTCCAAGGGTTCTTCAGAAGAAGTCATTTAAAGAAAAAGGTGATGGACGACAGACATACGACAGATGATGGAAGGACGGACTGACGGACGGATGGACAGACGATTGATGGTCACCATGGCATAAGCTCACTGGATAATTCTGGCCATGTGAGCTTATAACCAGAGGCGCAATGGCCTATGGCGCTCACCTGCAACATAAGCCTACCACGGTAGTGTCCTTTAAGCCAAAGGTGGCTGAAATCGACCAAATGGTTAATGCTGAGTTTTTAAAAATAATTTCCTGAATATTTTGGAAATCCAAAATGGCCACCATAATGACCACTCAAATTTCTGAAAAGACGACCTCAATCCTATCCCCATAAGATCGTTCCACCCAAATTTGATTTAAAAATGGCTCCATCGTTAATGAAGAGTAATCTTTTAAACCATTGTCTGGAGATTTTTGGAAATCTATGATGTCCAAATAATTGTCCAATCAAATTTCTGCATAAAAGCCATGTTTCCTCCACAACGGCACAGCGGTTAATGAGGAGTAATTTTACAAGTAATCTTACGTTTACGTTTGAATGATTTCCGAAATATTTTGTAAAATCCAAGATGACCACTGGAAAACTTGACCAATCAAATTTATGTATAAGAGCTCACCACCCTATGATCCTCACCACATATTTTAATTCAAATCTGCCAATCTGTTATTCACATAGCTGCCTTAAGTGTTCTGTGGGCCCGGGAAAACCAATATGTGTGGATGCCTTTACCATGAGTGGGGCCTACTTCTACTTCTACAGGATAATTGAAACGTCCTCTTCAGGATACAAATCAATATGTTGGTGGCATGGGCAGATCAGAAAGCTTGGTCTTTCCAAAATGAGTCATATATACAGTTATCATGGTTGTAGGTTATGTACATATATACAGTGACGTGCTGCCAATTTACTGGCAGTGGGCTTCTAGTCCTGCCTTGAAGGTGTCAAGGTCAGGAGCAAGAGCAACTTCCTGTGGCAGGCTATTCCACATTGTTATTGTTCGTGGCAGGTATCGATGTTGGTGACACCTGCTTCTCCTGGATACTGGAGTAGGGTGGAATTCATGTGGCACATCTAACAGGCTGTTTGTAACTTTGTATAATAACGCCAGGGAGTGATGCTCACGTCGTTTTTTCAATGAGTCCCATCCGAGTTCCTTCACCAATTTTTGAGGCACTGGCAGTCCTGGTTCCAGCATCATTTCGTCTGGGCAGCTGTATTCAAGAATAAATCGAACCATCCTGGTGTAAGCTCTGCCTTTGATGGCATTCGGGCAGGATTTCAGGTTTCAGGAGATAAACCCCAGTGCTCTGCTACTCTTCATGGAGATCTGGTTCACATGATTGGACCAGTTACGGTTGTTTTATAACTGAAACCCTAGATATGGATTGGCTCTGTTCTTGATTAGAGTTACTCCGTCCATTTTGTATTGATGGTTGCTAATGCGCTTGTTGATATTAGCGAAGCTCATTATGTAGCATTTATCTGTGTTAAAAGACATCTGCCAGTCTTTGGACCACTTATCTAGGCGGTTTAGGTCTTCCTGGAGAGCAATATGGTCGTCGGAATCTGTATGTGGTGGTACATGCGGCAGTCATCGGCGAACAGTCTTAGCTTGGATTTGATGTTATCTGGGATGCCATTGATGAAGATGAGGAACAGCAAGAACAGTTACTTGCAGGACGCCGGAAAGTACATCGGCTTCATCTGACTCTTCACCATCAACGACGACTTTTTGGGTTCTGTCGCTTAGAAAGTCCTGTATCCAACTTGTGGTATTCCCTCTAACACCGTAGTACTGGAGTTTATTGGCTGGCCTTTGGTGGGGCACTTTGTCGAATGCTTTGGAGGAATCCAAAATGGCTGCGTCGACTTGGCCAGACCCGTTGAGGACTTCACGAAGGGGTTTCCATCACACAGGTTTGGAGGGGTCAATGATTCATTGGCAACACCAATAAAATATAGATGTTCTCAGAGCAGAGTGTCTGCAATTCTAGATCTACCTAGTAAAGGGAAGTAAATGTTATTTGATTGTTCAATATTTTCGTTAGTATGGGTGCGGATGTGTTGGTGGTGGAACAGGGTGTGACTGATTATTAGGAGAAAATAACAAATTTGGATATACACTATGCATTACAGCTTTCAAAACAATGGCATACGCGACTAGTGCCTGAATGCTATCTGTGTAGAAGGGCGGAGATGGTTGGGCTGTTGGTACCGGTATCAAATTTTTAAATCTATATTTTCTCAGTGGCTATCTGACATTCTGGGTGTGAATCTCCATTTGGCTGTAAAATAAGTCTATCTGCACACCTTTTCTCCTAAAACATAAATGATCTCAGAGAAACATTGTTACATATGGAATTTTTCAGCATTGCATTATATAAGCAAAAAAAGTCAAAATATGCACAAATAAATAGTCGCTTATTCATGAAAGTGGTTTGTTTTACACGAGTCTACTCGTAGTCTCGATGTTACATGCATGTTGTGAGAATACACAGGGCGATCAGCTTGTCATGATATTTTGTCCGGAAAATAAGTTTGGACAAGCGCGAGAGCACGCAGTTTGACCTTTTCGGACATAAAGAGCGCAAGCGCGCGATTTGTCTTTTCAAATGTTTGCATATAAGCCTGTTAAAAATCCGCATTTTACGGATAACTCCGGAGAGATTGTCGCCCTGAATACATAGGCTTATTCTGCCCCAATAATCTCTCATCTGTGTGCACATTTGCGACAGGTTTCAATTGAAATAGATATGCTGGAAGTTTAGGCTTCCTAGGGGTAACAATCCATGGCATCTCCATAACCTATGAGAAAACATGCTGATTGTCCAGGTTTATTATGCCTCGGTCGGTCGGTCGGAATTCAATTTAATTCAATCAATCAATCAATCAATCAATCAATCAATCAATCAATCAATCGTTCAATCAATCAATCAATCAGAATAACAGTTCAGTTCCCACACGTATACTTTCCTACCTTGGCTTGGCTTTTTTTCTTCTCCATGTCCAACTGTGCTTGTTTTGTTGACTACGGAAATCGCCTTCACTTTATCATATATGTACAGTGCCAAGCCAATCACACAGATGAATAGACAGGAAATGTTAAACCAAGTTGTGATTCGTTTTCCGAGTGTATACAACAGGAGTACCACGGAGAGACGCTTGAGAATGTTGGCCACAGCGTGACTAACAACTGACAAATACTGCAACACGACAGCAGTGGACAGGTAGGAGTAAATGACATGGAAAACCGCACTACACGTGACGTACATACACATGACGAATATATCAAAGTGAAATAAAGATCTATAAAGAAGACATATCATCATTAGTGTGGCAAACAATAGCATCACACAGATCAATCTCTTATATGAATGGAATGCAATTACCTTCGTTTTGAAGGTATATTTGATGGCAATGTTTCTTACACCGTAAGAGGTATTGGACAGCAGGGCATATGTAGTACCTAGCCCAATAGTTATGTCATGTACAAAGATCCCCGCGAATCCGCAGGCCCCAATGATGATGAGGGGCAGACTTAACCACGTGATTAGTGATACGGTAGCATCAGTTAGCGCACTTGATAGAATGGCTGTACTAATCGGTTCAATTAGCTTAATAGCAAATGTTGAGTCAGCGTGAATAATCGCCATGCTATAGATAGTTAGATACGTGGAAAGAGCGTGTGACGTTGCAATCGTGAAGAAGCGGCCATTGTTTCCATTTGGGTTCGACAAAATGGGTATCTTAACGGTCAGATAGCACATGGTCATCTGCGCACAGGCAATGCAGGCAGCATGCACGAACGCGTATTCTAGTCCCCATATCTCTGTGGCGGACAGGAGGGCCTGTTTGGCGCAGTAGTGACATATAAATGATGTCAGGGTCCAGGCAAAGAATACGACTAATGTCAGAACGGAGCTGTGAAACGGCACCCTGAAATGCAAAAGGATGAGGCAAAGGTAAATATTGGAATCTCATACAATGGAGGGATTCTATGGATCACTCACGTATCTGACGCCATAAACAATTACGTCACTAATTAGCAGACGTCACAATTATAGTGACGTATAGCTCCGTCAGGAAAATCGAAAAGACCGTCATGAAATGTACGAATTGTATGTCTTTGATGAATTTACAATTTAATAAACATTCTGACTATTTTGCCACAGCGCACTCAGTCAAATTACTTTCAAAATATTCAACAGCTTACATGTAATGATTACTTTTAAATTGGGTTTCTGGGAATTCAGGATCCAAAGTATATAAACTGATTCCAACACGCCTAAAAGGTGGGCGGAGCTTAGCTCGAAATAGATCCTTCTACTGGCCATAGCGATTCTACAGTAGCAGTAGTAGTAGTAGTAGTAGTAGTAGTAGTAGTAGTAGTAGTAGCAGTAGCAGTAGTAGTAGTAGTAGTAGTAGTAGTAGTAGTAGCAGTAGCAGTAGTAGTAGTAGCAGTAGTAGTAGCAGTAGTAGCAGTAGCAGTAGCAGTAGCAGTAGCAGCAGTAGCAGTAGCAGTAGCAGTAGTAGCAGTAGCAGTAGCAGCAGCAGCAGTAGCAGTAGCAGTAGCAGCAGTAGCAGTAGCAGCAGAAGCAGTAGCAGCAGCAGTAGCAGTAGCATCAGTAGCAGTAGCAGTAGCAGCAGCAGTAGCAGTAGCAGTAGCAGTAGTAGCAGTAGCAGTAGCAGTAGCAGTAGTAGTAGCAGTAGCAGTAGTAGCAGTAGCAGTAGCAGTAGCAGTAGCAGTAGCAGTAGCAGTAGCAGTAGCAGTAGTAGCAGTAGCAGCAGTAGCAGTAGCAGTAGTAGTAGTAGCAGTAGTAGTAGTAGTAGTAGTAGTAGTAGTAGTAGTAGTAGTAGTAGTAGTAGTAGTAGTAGTAGTAGTAGAAAGGTGACGGGTGGGCCGCTGCTGACTAGTCGAGAGCTTATGACGTTATCATTGACGTTATCAATATTTGTATAGTGCAACCCCACCCCCCACCCCCACCCCCCCCCACCCCCCCACCCCCCACTTTTTTTTCGGCCAAAGTACTCGAAACTAATTTGGTCAAGAGACATTTCCATTGTTCTATCTCGCCCAATCAGATTTGAGTAGTTTTTGGCGTGCAAAAATGGGCGTGTCTTAAGTCCAATATTGATGACGTCATATGCGCTCGACCAATCAGAGCAGCCACCCCTCCCCTTCGCCATATTTTGCGGATGTAGATCATTAGATGATTGACAGGTGCAATGATACGTGAAAGGTGTGTGGCCAAATGTAAGTGTAATGTGACCCTTCGCGGCCAGTCGGAGCAGCCACTTATACTGTCTCCATTGTTCAAGACTTCGGATATATTGACCCTAGGTAATGCTGATTGACGTGCCTATTTACCCGTGGAAGTCTTTAAAAATTGTTTGCCGCGGAGAAGGAATACAAGAGGCTCGTCTAAAATAATGTGTATGCGAGAATGAGGCGAGTGCGAGTGACCGATCGCCTCTCGTGGATAGGGCTGACCATGCGGACGCACGTACGTACACACCTATGTATGTACGCACACACCTATGGGCAAACGTACTGACGTTAGTCTGCTCCAGACAACTTATTTTCAAAATATTCAGCAGAGCGTTTTTGATTTAAATGTCTCCAAAATAGAATCCAGGGTAAATTACAAAGATTGGAAGCTTCTCTAGATTGCAAACGGACAGAGAGCAAGTCTCTATAGTAGTCTAGGTGTGTGGCTATATGTTAAATGCTATATCCATTACATAGCCTAGATGGGGTGGGGTGGGGTGGGAGGGGTGTGCGCTAACAGGTTACAAACATCGGTAATCCCCTCCCCCACTATTGTGTAACAATTAGGATAATAATCAGTCAATTAAAATATATAATGGAGATAGTTCCCCCACCCCACCAAGAACATACTGCCTGTCAATACGTGCACATTAAGTAGACCCAATTAACCCAAGATGTATAGACATTATACTTCTGTCCACAACCACACCTAAACTAACATGCGAGTCAATTGAATTAATAAACACGCATACGCACGCACGCACCCACGCACGCACGCGGAGAGAGAGAGTATGAAGGTTAAGTAGTTACATTTTTATTATTATTATTATTATTATTATTATTATTATTATTATTATTAGGGGGCCAAGCCATCATGGCTGGCACCCTATTGTTAAAAAAGACAAAAATACCCGTGAAATTCAGGCTTGGGATGGCAAGAGGGCCTTATTAGGGCAAACTTTTTACGTGTGAATGAATATGATTTTCTTGATAGGTTGGCGGCCATCTTGGATTTCCTGAAAATTTTCCGGCGTTTTAAAAAATCTTCTCCAGAACCACTGAACGGAATGAGCGGAAATTTGGTCAAAAGCAGTGGAGACTGGGTCGCTATAAAGTATGTTCAAGAGAAGTTAATAGCTCGAAAAACATGGATTTCCGTATGGACCAATCAGAATCAAGCTTTCCGGCAGCCATGTTGAATTTTTTATTTAATGGATTTTGATGCCCAAATTGGGACTATATAGGTTTTTGGGGTCGAGAAATCCAAATCTGGCATTTTCGAATTTGGTCGATCGACGGTTTGGCTGCCATCTTGGATTCGTTTCCCGCCAAATTCCCCCATAGTAAAGCAATTGGAAATTTAAAATGCCTTCTCGGAAACCACAGGTTGGATTTCAATTACAATTTGCAGGCAAGATTGTTCGGTAATAGCGTTTGATTTTGTTCAAACAACGCTGGTCGGCCTATTAGGCCGGCGGTCATTTTGGATTTTGTGGTATTTCGGGAAACGTTTTTAAAAATCTTCTCCCCCGAAACCACTTGGCGGATTGATTCAAACCTCATGAAATATCATCTAGGGCATCAACTGAACCAAGTTTGTTCAAGGGTATTTGATTGGCCGAAAACTTGGGTGGCCATCTTGAATGATCTAGTTTTCGTGAAAATGACTTCTTCTCCAGAACCGCTGAACGGATCTGGCCGAAATTTGGCTGATATGATTAGGGACTGAGGGGAATTAGAGTTTGATCAAGAGAAATTGATACGTCAAAAAACATGGTCGCTATCGACCAATCAAATTTCAGCATGATTGGCGGCCAATTTTAATTTTTTCATTTGTTGAAATTTGAAGCCGAAATTGGTTTTATATAGGTGTTTGGGTCTTCTGATTCCAAATTTGCCATTTTCAATACTGTCGGACGAACGGTTTGGCGGTCATCTTGAATCGTTTTCCCGCCAAAATTGCCAATACTAAAGCAATTGGAGAGTTGAATTGTTTTCTTCTCAAGAAGAACTGGACCGATTTCATTTATATTATTTTTACTGCCGTTGTTGACACACGATTGTTTGTTTTTCAAAACCACATTCACTGATGGGTAGACTGGTCGGATAAAGAAGATTTCTACCGTAACCTTCTCACATAATTCCATAAAACTGACAGCATTAATCCAACTTGATCAAATCTAAGAGGCTATTTAGGCTCTAAGCTGGCTGGCTCAGATAAGGTTCTCGTCTTAGCGACCGGGATGCTAGCCGCTTGCACCCCCACCCCGGTGCATTGCCGCTTGCGGCTATATTTATTATTATTATTATTATTATTATTATTATTATTATTATTATTATTATTATGTTGATTGATTTATTCCACAATAAGCCATAGCCCTTGAGTGTACATTTAAAACATACACACACATATATATATATATATATATATATATATATATATATATATATATATATATATATATATATATATATATATATATATATATATATAATGTCTATTAAATAGCAAAGAATTACAAAGACATAAAATTTATACAACGTGTCAGACTCTGCGATTTGATGACTGTCTATATGGAACCCTTTGTGACGTAATGATTGTGACGTCATCATACACGCGCTGAACTGATTATGACGTAATACTAGGTCAGATGATGAATGGATACTTTGGAAAGGTGAATTCGTACGTGTCAGACTATTAATCGTTTAAGACTGACTATATCGAGGCATTCATGGCGTCATGATTGTAACGTCATCCTACAGATCACATAGTTGATTATGACGTCATATGATCAAGAGATATACTTGGAAGGGTCCATTTTATCATGTATATATGTATAAATCTTAAAGGTGCATATCCACAGCAGAATGCCCGAAAACAAAACCGCTAAAACCACATGCTCCTAGATTATTATTATTATTATTATTATTATTATTATTATTATTATTATTATTATTAGTTGTTGTTGTTGTTGTTGTTGTTGTTGCTGTTGTTGTTGTTGTTGTTGTTGTTGTTGTTATTATTATTATTATTATTATTATTATTATTATTATTATTATTATTATTATTATTAGTTGTTGTTGTTGTTGTTATTTCGATAATTTTGTGATGGCCTTTCCGATAAATTGACATAGTTATCTTTGAAGCAATAGTTTAGAAGATGATAGCAACTGTTGATATTCATATATATAAACTAGGAGGGGGTGGTGTAGCGTGGATCAGCTGGATGGGTGCGAACCATCCCAGCTAGGCTGGATATGGAACAACCGCTCCTGGAACGTTCCAGGCACGCAACCCCCCTGGCTAGGATAGCATGCGTGTATAAAGCCATATGGGAGAGGTTTCTATAAAATGGCTACGCCCCTAAGAACATGTAGTGCGCGTAGCGCATATGCACACGCGTCGGAGCTTCCCTGGCAACACGTGTCAATATTGGAAGAGAGTGTATACTTATAGTGTACTGAGTTGGTACTTGTGATTTCTTCAAATCACTGCATTCTCGTCGTACCTTAGGGCCTCTTAGTAAAGGTGAGGGATTGTCTCTTTCTACGCCTCTCCAGCCGCAAGGCTTTATAATAATTGTCTGGACTCCCAATCGACACATTGGCAGGATTCGATTCTGGGAAACTATTGGGGTTTCCGAGCGGTGAAAACTAAAGTGTCGATTTCGCATACACTCCTCCTGTATCTTCGGATACCAGTTAGTTTAGATACCCCCGCCAAGGTATGAAGCACTGCGAAAAGAAATCATATTATGTAACCCCAGCCTGCAGTGCATCTCTGAGCATTCAGGAACATAACCCTAATGACAGATAAAATGTTAGTTCCATAACACACGGGTGACGGACGAGATGGTGATCTCCATCCAACTCGGAATGGTGACTGGGTGCGGTCTTGGAGCCCACCACCCCCTCACAGGAAGGTCACTAGGGATGGATATCTGCCTCATACCCCCCCCCCCGCCATAAAAATACTATTGTGCTTTCTAAATTGCTTATGTGAACTGTAAATTGTCCTAGAGATGTTATATGTGGTTGCGGTGCGATACCTGACCGGATTGTCATATGATTCGGGAGCTGTAACTCCATAACAAGTCTGTACGCTGTCTTTCTGGGGAAGATGCCATGCCGGGCGACCTTTGGGAAGCCGGGCATCTTCGCCAGTTGGACTTATGTGTCAGAAGATAGGTAAGAATCCCTGGCACTTGTGGCCAAAGCTTGGAAACATATCTAACAACTAAATGGTAAGTTAGAATTTAGCAGAAGGCCCGCATAAATAAAAGCGGCAACTACCAATGCAGTATCTTTGGCCCTACATAAGACGGTGACCTATGAATTGACCCACTTCACATAACATTTTGTTTGAACAAAAGAGTGGCCCTTTTTGTCAGCACTTTTCCTCCGCTTCAGCGTTGAAGGCATTTTCCTGTGACGGAGGCTCGCGTGGAGCACAATATTAATTTGTGTGTGTTAGGGGTATAGTTGGTTTATATTAAGCTGTTTAAGTAACCTCGTTAGGATGGTCCCTTACGGGGATACCTCGCTGGATTTACGAATCTGTGAGGTACCTTCGGTGAGCCCACGGAGACAAGACACCGGTTTGGTTCTATGTACTGTATTATTTTGCCCATTTACTAGCAAACGAGTACCATTGTTTGTGTAGTTATTTTTAATTATTACTATGTCCGGACTTTTAAATTAATGTATGGACCGTCATACCAGTGACACCAACAGTTGGGATGAGACCGTGAGGGTCAATCTCGGCGGCAATGGTCGCACGGCCCCACTGGAATGTTATCGTTCCACCGGCTCCAGAAGCCGGTCTTTGTAACTTCCGGAGAGTCATAATACGGGATCGGCAAACCCGAGAACCGCAGCTAACCAACCCTCCCGTGCATCCTGTACATGCGGAGCAATGGAGCGGAGCAACATGGTGGACTAGTGCATACCCCCGCGAGCTACAGTTTCACTATACAAAGGGCCGGACTAAAGAACAGGAGTAAGAGATTGAAGCTTTCAGTCCAAAATTTCGAGCAAGCCAACACCTGCTAATGGATCTTTCCAGAGTATCCATCCATCATCTGACCTCGTATGACGTCATAATCAGCTCAGCGCGTGTATGATGACGCCACAATCATTACGTCACAAAGGGTTCCATATAGACCGTCAGCAAATATCAAACAGTCAAACACGTTGATTGAATTGTATGTCTTTGTCATTCTTTGCTATTTGACAAACATGCTGTTAAATATTTTAAAACTAATTTGACTGGGCGCTGTTGCTGCCATAGGCAGCAATAGCCCCCAGTTAAATTAGTTACAAAATATTCAACAGCTTCCTTGTATAGTTTTCAGGAAATTGATAGTTAGGGCATTCGGGGATCGATCAATCACAACACGGCGAGGTGTGGGTGGAGCTTAGCTAGTGATGGGCGGGGTATAGCTAAAAATGGAAAGATCCATTCTATGTCATTTAATTACATACATGTGAGCGCTATCCTCTGAGATTTTATAAGTTTCCGACATATTTGCTGAATTATATTAATGACTCGCTTATTAATCATTTCGTAGTGCTGTATTTAATGAAATATAATTCCAGATCTGTCAGTTTACCCATTCTAAATATATCCTACTTAACTACAACGATTTCTTTCTAAGAGAAGGATACCATGACACGAATTATTTTGTCATGGAAGCATAGACTACACAGACACGTAGTGGCTATCATGCATGATTAAAGTTGCCCGAAACATTAACTATAACAATAGGCCCAAGGGGCCTGTATCGCTCACCTGCATCATAGGCATTTCAACCAGAAAGACCATCAACAATAAGTAGAACCCTACAGAGTTGAGCAGAATTATAACAAGAAAACAGAAGCCATGTTTCTTTATGTATCAACTACTTTTGAACTAAACTTAACAGCCCTTATCCCTTATCATATCTCCAAAATTTTGGCCCAATCCGTTCAACGATTCTGGATACGAAGTTGTTTTCGGGAAAACTAGGTCATCCAAGGTGGCCGCCAAGGCAATGGACCAATCAGGTTCTCTTGAACAAATTGGTTGTCCCCCTGCATTAGATGATGTTTCATGAGTTTTGAATCAACCCCCAAGCCGTTTCGGAGATTTTTAAAGACATTTCTAAAAATTGGCTGGTTTAGCAAGTGGTCATCTTTGATTTTGGCCGATCAGCTTCGTTTGAACAAACTTAGACCTCTATGGCCTAACGCTGCATTCTGCCAAATATAATTGAAATCGGCATAGTGCTTCTTGAGAAGTCGTTTAAAGAATTCCCCATTGCTTTACTATGGGCCCACTGCTTTACTATGGGAGCCTATGGCGGGAAAACAAACCAAGATGTTAGCCAACCCATTTATCCAACAGTCTCGAAAGTGGAATATTTGAACTCGGCACCCTGATAAGCATATATAGCGCAATTTTCGCCATTAAAATACATCGGAGAAGAAGATTTATTAAAGTGTCTAAAAATCGGCCATTTTGGCCGGTGGCCATCTTGGATTTTGACCGATCCGCTTCGTTTGAACAAACTTAGATCTATATGCCCTATGAATGCTTCCTCCCAAATATAATTGAAATCGGCCCAGTGGTTCTTGAGAAGAAGTCGTTTAAAGAATTCCACATTGTTTTACTATGGGCCCATTGCTTTACTATGGGAGACTATGGCGGGAAAACAAAGCAAGATCGCAGGAAAACCGTTTATCCGACAGTCTCGAAAGTGGGATATTCGAACTGGCCACACTGATAAGCATATATAAAGCAATTTTCGCCATCAAAATACATCACATACAAAAAAGCCAATATGACCAAGAAACGCTAAATTTTGATTGGTTGATGGCGGCCATACTTTTAACGAACAAACTTCCCTTGAACAAACTTGAAAGGCCCTTGGTCCCTAAGCATATTTACAAAATTTCAGCTCTATCCCTTCAGCGGTTCGGGAGAAGAAGTAGTTTTCGCGAAAACTAGGTCATCTAAGATGGTCAACAAGCAAATCGGCCAATCAGGTTGCCTTGAAAAAACTTGGGTCTCCATTGCCACAGATGATGTGTTATGAGTTTTGAATCATTTCCTCCAGCGGTTTTGAAGACGATTTTTTAAAGTGTTTCGAAAAATCAGCCATTTTGGCCGGCGGCCATCTTGGATTTTGACCGATCCGCTTCGTTTGAACAAACTTATATCTCTATGCCCTATGAATGCTTCCTCCAAAATATAATTGAAATTGGCCCAGTGGTTCTTGAGAAGAAGTCGTTTAAAGAATTCCCCATTGCTTTACTATGGGCCCAATGCTTTACTATGGGAGCCGATGGCGGGAAAACAACCAAGATGGCAGCCAAACCGTTTATCCGACAGTCTCGAAAGTGGAATATTTGATTGGTTGATGGCGGCCATGTTTTTTAACATACGAACTTCCCTTGAAGAAACCTGAATGGACCTTGGTCCCTAAGCATATTTACCAAATTTCAGGTCTATCGCTTTAGGGGTTCGGGAGAAGAAGTCGTTTTCGCGAAAACTAGATCATCCAAGATGCCTGCCAGGCAAATCGTCCAATCAGGTTGCCTTGAACAAACTTGGGTCTACCGTTGCACTAAATAATGTGTTATGAGCTTTGAATCAATTCCTCCAGCGGTTTCTGAGAAGATTCTTTAAAGTGTTTCTAAAAATTGGCTATCTTGGCCGGCGGCAAAACTTGAATCTCTATGGCCCTAGGGATGCTTCCTGCCAAATATAATTGAAATCGGCATAGTGGTTCTTGAGAAGAAGTCGTTTAACGAAAAAGTTGATGGACGACGGACGGACGACGGACGGTCGCCACGGCATAAGCTCGCTTGGCCTTTCAGGCCAGGTGAGCTAATAAATATAAGAGAACATAATAGTATACGCGCATATAGGCATATGTAATCGATAATGAACATTAAAGGTGCACATTCACAGCAAACACTTGAAAATAAAATTGTTTACATTGTATACCCTAAGATGCTTTATTTGTGTACTATATTAACCCTTTAATGGCCCAATTTACTAAAGAAAATAAATATTTCCTTATTGAATGCCTTTGCCAGGCCAAGCGAAGGATATTTTTTTGAAAATTTACTACTGGAATGACTGGCTCGTTTATTTCCATAAATACTATTCTCTTGGCCTGCAAATTGGCATTCCTCAAGACTACTACTGTAGAGGCTGGTTTTGGCCGACTTCGGCATGAAGGGGTTAAGATGTATTTCGTTTCATTACATCTAAGCCTCCAATTCAAGCCTCTAAACGTATACAATTTAACAATTAAATTTTCAAGCATTCTGGTATGAATATTTAGCTTTAATGGCCCTTTCCACTGTATCCATCCATCATATGACGTCATAATCAACTACGTGACGTATAGAATGACATCACAATCAATGACGCCATTATGCCTTCATGAATGACGTAGATAAGTACTTCACGAACACATAGTTAAAGACGGACTATGCGTTGTTGTAAGAATTGTATGTCTTTACTATTTAATAAATACCATGTTGAATATTTTGAAACTAATTTAACCGGGCGCTGTTGATGCGAAGCGTGGGTGAAGCTTAGCTAGTGATGGGCGGGGCATAGCTAAAACTAGAAAGGTCAATTATCATTACTCAGAGCAATATCGCTCAAAATAATGTAACTTCAGAACACATATCGGTTCGCAATATCACACATGTTTGCGCAGTTGCAATGTGTTACATTATTATGGCAGTACTAATTCACCTTTCCAGAGTATCCATCTATCAATATGATGTAATACGGTAGGATGACGTCATAATCATTACATCATAAATGCTTCTATTCGGCCCGGCCCGTCTTTAACTCTTAATAGGCCGACACGTATGAATTGTATGTCTCTGCCATAGGCAGGAACAGAGCCCAGTCAAATTAGTTCCATAATATGCAATATCTTACCTGTATGGTATTCTGGAAATTGATAGTCAGAGAGTTCAGAGATCGATCGATCTCAACACGAGCGAGGTGTGGGTGGAGCTTAGCTAGAGATGGGCGTGGCATAGCTAAATGGAAAGGTCCATTGCCAAACCACTTAACACGGTTCCAATGATTTCCACTAGTGCAGCTTCACGCTTTATCCCGCATATGTAGGTGATGATCATATTTCTTTTAAGCATATTTTTTTATTGTAACATCTGTACAATGTGACTGGGCACACGTTCTGGCAACTTAGTTTTGCCGGAGGGGGGAGGGAGGGAGGGGAGGGAGAAGGGAGGGAGGAGGGAGGGAGGGAGAGAGAGCAAAAAAAAAGAGCGAGAGCGAGCTCAAATTTATTACACCAGTTAATAATGTTATCATACTCATCACAAGCATGCCAGTGCGATGTATAGCCAAACCTGCCTACATCAATCACCAACCCCTGCGGGCATATGACGGCGACCCGCAAGGAACCGCCACATTCTGTTCGCAAAGGATAATTTCCACTTGAGATAAAATGCATTAGGTACGCATATGTTTTAGTGATCATAGGGCCTATCTCGGTGGTCCATGCAAACACATCAACAATGATCACAATACAAATACACAATATTAACATTTGACCGGTTTATAGATAGACAAATTATACAAAGAACTTTCAATAATGTTGAAACCTATTTGTTTTTCTTATAAAGTTATGTACGTTTCTTAATAAATTTTCATTAATTTCAGAAGAAAATGTATTACTTCCCTGCAAGAGAATGTCCATGGGC
>CM067360.1:72884945-72984945 GCA_034401795.1 Chaetoderma sp. LZ-2023a | reverse complement strand
ATCAAACAGTTTTATTTGGCAGTTTATTGGTAGATCCATATTTTCGCATCTCCGGTATAGTGAATATAGCGCTTTAGTAGCTTGTTCTGCTAGGTGTTTTAGTGCTGTTATATACCGGGAGTTGTAAAAGAAATGTATACCTAAATACTTATATTTATCGACTATTTCAATATTTTCATCATCTAAAGTAAAATTACAATTCCCGTCCCCTTTTATTGCTTCCGAATATTACCACTTTTGTTTTATCCTTATTAATTTTGAGATTCCACAAATTACAGTAACTGTTGTAGGAATTCAGACTCAGCTGTAGAGTAATACCATCTTCTGCTATCAACACTGTGTCATCTGCGTATAGGAGCACCAGCAATTTAAGATAGACGTCTATGTTATCATTAATTATAAGACTGTCACAATTTGAGTTTTCCAGGTATTCTTGAAGATCATTGAGATTGATATTAAATAATATAGGGGAAAGATTTTCTCCCTGCCGCAACCCCCAGTTACACGTAGAAGGCTCTGATAATTCATCATTCATACATACCCTTGATTTTATGCCAAAATACATGTTGCGTATCACTCTGAATATTTTCCCATTAATATTTTCCCTTAATAATTTACCCCATAGTGCTTCCCTCCAAACTTCATCAAACGCTTTCTCTAGATCAATAAAGGCACAAAATAATTTTTTTCTTTTTAATTCGGTAGATTTCTAGGATCGCGTTTAGTGCAAATAGATGATCAGTTGTTGAGTATTTTCGTCTAAAGCCAGCTTGGTTTTCTTGAATAAGATTGTTTTCTTCCAGATAACTATCAATCCTTTTACTTATGATGCTAGTAAAAAGTTTAGCCAAACAGCTCACCAGTGTAATAGGCCTATAGTTTTGCGGCTCATTTAGGGGACCTTTACCTTTATATATAGGTTTAATTAGCCCATCAGTCGATGGTTCAGGTATATTTCAAGTTTCGAGTACACAATTAAAAAGCGTATAATAGATGGGTATCATTGTTTGTTCGCTGGACTTAATATATTCATTGATTATCCAGTCCCCTACGGCAGCTTTGTTAGTTTTCAGAGATTTTATTGCATTTCTAATTTCAGATACTGTAATTTCGGAGTTAAGTAGGTCATTTGTTGGTTGTCCTGTATCATTAGTGTGCGTTTGGATAGTGGGGACATCGTTACTCTGGATTATGGATTTTTAAAATGCATACATATCGTCAATTTGGATTTTACATTTTTCAGTTTTTGGGTCTTTATAATTTTCCAGTATGCTCGCGCGTCGGATTTCTGTAATCTTTCTATTTTGATTTTAAAAATTCTCTTATTTTCAGCTATAGCTTTATTCATCGTTGTCTTATAAGTTTTACATGACTGGGTCACAGTGTTAGCACTGTTAGCCGACTTTCTCAATCGTTGTTCGTTTCTGTAGTGGTGATATGCTTTTCTCGCTAGTTGGCATTCGTGGTTGAACCACGGGCGGTTAGTTTTGCGATTGGTGTTACTTAATCAGTTGTTCTTTATAGGCAATGTTCCAAAAGTGCTAATGGCAGCTTTTTCAAATATCGAGGCTATGCCATCAACTACTTCATTGACGTCAATTTTAAAATGCTGGGTGTCAGTTTCGTAGTTATCAGCTTTAATCCGCAGGTTTATATACGTTGGATTATCAATTACACACTCTGCAAAATGTGTAGATTTTTTAGCCTTCCACCGGCTGGACGTGTTTTTGCTTTGTGCGTGGTTAGTCACCGTATTGTTTCCGTTGTGAATTGTATCTCTAATTAGTGTTTTATTATTATTATTATTATCGAAGTTTTGAAATAAAAAACTTACTTCTAGAGCTGAGTGGATATCCGACAGAAGGGGTGAGAAGTCCAGGACACTGAAATCTATAACATTTTCGCTTAATTTATAGGTCCAGATTATATAATCTACTACACTACTGTTCTTACACGTTAATTTTCCTATTTCTTTATCACTCCCGATTCTACCATTATATATACACAGGTTGTTAAATTTGCAAATATTAATCAGTTTCTGGCCATACGCATTTATTTTATTCGTATCTTGTGATATTCGGTTACCTATCGCTGTTGATTCCGGTTCGTCTTCGATTTGAACTTGACAAGTGTCCTTTAGCACTTGGTCCATTTCTAATAGTTCATTGAGGTTACCTGTTTTGGCATTAAAGTCCCCTAACATTATGAGTGCTTTGGGTGGACACCTGCTTCTATTTGTCTCATTGGAGATTTGTCTTGATTAACTGAGACGCACTGCTTTCGAGAAGACAGGTAGCTCGGAAACCATGTAAGAAGGCTTTCTCCCATCCCATGCTCCTCTAATTTAACTGGCAGACCGCTATGCCAGACTTTGTCAAATGCCTTCGAAATATCGCAAAGTACAATGCATGAAGATTTTCGTTCATCTAGTGCATTTGACAGGATGTGACACAATTCAACAAGAGGCCCAATGGGCCTGTATCGCTCACCTGGAACATTGGCATTTCAACTAATCTTACTTAAGTTTTACATCTATCGGTGTCACTTCCAATGACTTTCAGTCAAATGATTTAGTTTTCGAGATATTGACAACAATCTCTGGACTGGTTTTTTTGCATTAGTGATTTTGAGCAATGTTTAAGTGAAAATAGATGATATCAGCGCTAACAATAGCTGGTTTCTTAACTGTCTCACTGCTGCAAGCCAGTGCAGCCAATAATTCCAATTTTCAAAAGCTCTTGACTTGTTGAATATTTTGAAAACAATTCGACTGAAAGTTGTTGGTGGTCTTTATAGCAGGTTATTCCCCACCACCACACAATCCATTTACCACATGCACATCTGGCTGAATCACCGAGTTAGCAGCAGGGGTAGGGTGAGCTGGAGTTGATTTAGAAAATAATTTGACTGAAAGTCATTGCTGCCGAAGGCAGCAACAACTTTCAATCAAATACATTTCAAATATTTTTAAGAGCATATAATACATATCTTAAATATTTCTGCAGTATTGGAAAGGTTAATCTGTTAATTGGAATTTAATATCTAGTTTGGCAATAAAATCTGACATGGTGATAAGGCGGTGGGAACAAACCATTATTTGCCCTATGAAAGTGAGAGGGCAAATATTTAAGGAGTGATAACTCTGGCATTTGACGTCCTATCAGGTTCATTTTCACAACACAGATATTAGATGCCGTCATTATCATTGTGACCAAGTTTGGTGTCAATCCGTCAAGAAATAACAAAACGAGCCGCCATTGTTGGTGACGGACAAACAGATGGATGGACGGACATACAGAAGACGGATGGGGTTATCGCTATACGACAGCTGACTGACACGTAAGCGGAGTTAAGAAAACCAATTTCGGCTTCAAAATCCATCAAATAAAAAAATTGAATATGGCAGCCAAACACGCTAAAATCTGATTGGTCCACGGCGGCCATGTTTTATACCTATCAACTTCCCATGAACAAACTTTAATGGCCCTTAGTCCATAATCATATCCCCAAAATTTCAGCCCGATCCGTTCAGCGGGTCTGCAGAATAAGTCGTTTTCACGAAAACTAGGTCATCCATTTGGCCAATCAAGTTCCCTCGAACAAACTTGGTTCAACTCTTGCCTTATATGATATTTCGTGAGTTTTGAATCAATCCACTAAGCAGTTTCGGAGAAGAAGATTTTTAAAGCCATTTCCTAAAATCGGCCAAAATCGAAGATGGCCACTGGCCAAATCGGCCGATCGGCTTTGTTTGAACAAACTTGGATCCCTATGCCCTAAGGATACTCTGCCAAATATAATTGAAATCGGCCCACGGTTATTGAGAAGTCGTTTAAAGGAAAAGGTTGACGGACGGACGGACGGACAGACGGACGGACGCCAGACAGACGACGGACGGTCGCCATGGCATACGCTCACTCGGCCATTCTGGCCAGGTAAGCTAATAAGTTTAAATACAGTTGAATATCCGGGGCGGAAGCCAGATTGGTATTTATATAGAAGATTATTCCCAATAAGGTGATTAAAAACATTTTTGAAAATTAATTGATAATATGCAAGTATACCTTTGAACCAGAAAGGCGAATTTACGAGAAATCGTTTAAAGTTAATACACATTTTGTTGATATTTTTAGACCAATTGCTTAGGAACTATCAGCAATTGATTTATGCCTGGACTCGGTCTCTTGGGTCACATGTTCATTCAAAATATTCAACTACTTAGCTTACTTGTATCAGTCGCAAGGTTGTCGTGAAATCTGGATTCTATGAGTCAATGGTTCAACGCGTTAACGGTATTGGCCACGGGTACAGAAGGCGTGCCGACGTCAATGACACTTGAACTGCGCGATTACTATACAAGATTACTAGATTACGTAACTTAATTGAGTCAGTTTGCTAGTTGTGTTTTGATCGAATATGTTGCATATTTCGAGCCGGTCTTTATGTTCTCGCCTCCGTTAATACATTGGTAATGAGGTTTTATTTGGCTGATTTGATCTCAGCCACAAACAAATAAACACAAGCATATTTTCCAGTGTAAAATTGCCGACCATGGCTTCTTAACAAAACATCTTTCTTGGCGATAGATAATTTTTATATTCCTATTTCGCAAGTATATCATACGTAACAATGCCCATTAATATGCATGCCGGAAGGGTGGTGGTGGGGGGGGGGGGTACAATCAAAGCTGGCTAATGTGGCCACCTGTTTTCAGTGGCATAGTCAGGAGTTAAACATTGAGGGCAGGTGTGTAGTCTTGTGGTGAGAAATGTGTGTGGTCCGGTATGCAAGACGGTACTGTAATAGTAACGTCCTCCTGCCCTGTAGGTGGGGCTTAGAATACACCTTCCGTATCCTCTGCGTGTCGTAAGAGGCGACTAAAGGAGGTAAGGGTCAGGTAACACTGACAGAAACCTCGAGTGCTGAAGACGGAGGTTCCAGGCCGCACGGCGCACTCTAATAAACCATGGATCCACGCACTTAACGCTTATGATCATGTCGATAGTCACTTACAGGACTGGCGGTATGATCAGCGAACGAAAAGAAGAAAAGAAGTAACGTCGTCAAGACTAAAACAGACTGACAAAGAAATGCAAGCGCTTGGTCTTAAAGGTCCCGGAAAATGCATATACGAAAATGCATTTATACCCTTAAAGATATTGGGGCTAGTACCATAAGTTGATGCAGATACATCATTTCGAGAATCTCGACTGGTAAATAGACATAATTACGTCTCAAAGTCGGTCATTTTAACCCACTTGGAAAAACAAGACGTAATTGAGCCTTGTGACGTCATCGGATGAAGCCGAGAACAGTTTCCAGTTTCAGTTTCCTTTATTCACTCAGGCTATTTAACAAACCTATAATTTACATATTGATATATATAAAAATGCGAACATGACTGTCGTATGCTCTATGCCTAGAAAACACAGGGTATGCGCGTTCAAGCACATGTACCTCAGAAAGTGCTTGAGGGAGCTATAGCAATAAATCTTGTGTGTGTCAATGTACGAGAAATAGGCTATTATGGTATTCTCAATATAGTTAAAATGGTATCAGTATTTGATAGAAAAAACCGTCTACAGAATCATGAGATAAGTTGAAATTGTATCTTATATTATAACGCAATTAAGATATAGTAATATCGTATATTGGAGAAATTAAACCTTGAACTAAAGTAGCCTAGCAGACCTATATGTTTCTTCACATATAGGCTAAGATTCAGATTCAGATTCAGATTATTTTATTTACACGCCCAGGCCACATAATGGCATATGGGGAATATGAATTTACAGAAATTATAAATGTTATGGCGATCAGACATTATATATCAATTCATAATTACATATTTTGGTATTTATCTAGTTATATAACCACTTTTTGTGCTTTCGGTAGTAGCAGTAGTAGTAGTAGTAGTAGTAGTAGTAGTAGTAGTAGTAGTAGTAGTAGTAGTAGTAGTAGTAGTAGTAGTAATAGTAGTAGTAGTAGTAGTAGTAGTAGTAGTAGTAGTAGTAGTAGTAGTAGTAGTAGTAGTAGTAGTAGTAGTAGTAGTAGTAGTAGTAGTAGTAGTAGTAGTAACTTAGAATTATTATGAAAGTTACAGTTATTATTTACACGTACTTCATAATTAGTAATGACAGAATTATTACTGTTATTGTACCGCCATCTCAATAACAAAGTACTAAAATTATAGTGGTCATATTGTGGGGGTCATCAGGATTTAGATTATAATAAATATATAATAACTGATTATAAAAAATGTCAGATTGGTATTCTTAGAAATGGGTTATTGCTGTACATAAGGTAGTCATTTTTTAAACTAAAATACAGAACAACCTTATTTTCAACAATAGACAGTTATATTCATTCATATCGCGACAGAGACTATTTTGGGTATTCACCACCGGAGTGACTTGCTCGATAACCGAACCAGTCATTGCTGTGTTAAATCTACAAAACAGCCTCTCATCGTGTTACTCTATAGTTTTTCTACAATTAGGTTTATTGTTATTTTTTCTTGGATAGCCACAGTGTGGGTGCAACAAACTGGTTGTTAAGGCAGGTGGTTGTTTGCATTATGTGATTTTGGCGTCGGCTAAAATGTGACGTGTTTTTTATGACATCAGATACTTGGGTAACAGTTTTGGTTTAAGGGAAATCTTTAAGAGGACCACATTATAACGTTACACTATAACGTTAGCTGACAGCTAACGCATTTCTATTATGACATCAGATACTTGGGTAACATAGGGTCAGTTCTTAGTTGGTTTAAGGGAAATCTTTAAGAAGACCACATTATAACGTTACACTATAACGTTAGCCGACAGCTGACGCATTTCTATTATGACATCAGATACTTGGGCTACATAGGGTCGGTTCTTGGCTAGCTTAGGGGAGATCTTGAATAACCAGTGTGGGACACCAAGCGGGTTACTACGGCATTTGCCTGCTTACGTTGTATGATTGTAACGTCATATAAAAAGTGACACATTTTTATTATGACATCAGGTACTTGAGTAACAGATCGGATCGAATCTTAGGTAGTTTATGGGGAATCTTGTGCACCCACCCAGTGGAACCTGTTCACTAATGCGGTCAGTTTGTTACATTTGGGTTCAAAAGCGTGTGGTCCGACTCGAGCACTAGTCTGAATGGAGCGACATATAGCGGTAGAGTAGTTTTCTAGACATGGTTGACTACTATGTTTAAACCTTACTATTATTAATATTGTTGTTATTGTTGCTGTTGTTGCTGTCGCTGCTGTCGCTGCTGTCGCTGTTATAGTTATTGTTGTCGTCGTCGCCGTTGTCGTCGTCGCCGTTGTCGTTTTCGTTGTCGTTGTTGTTGGTGTTGTTGCTGGTGGTGGTGGTGGTGGTGGTGGTGGTGGTGGTGGTGGTGGTGGTGGCGGTGGTACTTTGCAATTCTCGTCAATGTTGTGTTGTTAGTCTGCGAGTCCATTGTGTATAGGGTTAATCAACGTTGGAAGTGCCTATTAATTTCTTCGATCATACGGCAGATCTTTATTAGTAATTTCTTGTTCTTCGTTGAAAGCAGTTGGTGAAATTTCGAAAAATTTGGTCTTTTATAATAGTGTCTTGGGAAGATTTCTATACGTTTATCGCTAAAGAATTCGCAGATGAATAGGTAATGAAATTCATCTCCTATTTCATCCAGGGTGCATAGTGGACAGATTCTTTCTTCCCGGAGTATGCCTTCCCACCGCCCCGTTTCTATTGGTAGCCGATGATTGCTTATTCTAAATCTCGTGAATAAGATTCTGTTACGGTCATTTAAGTTCATGAGATAATCTTCCATTTCCCAATTTATTTTAAAAGAGTGGTAGATTTTTCCCTTCCAAGATACGCCCATCTCTGATTGCCATGTTTGGATATATTGGTCATCAAGATTTTTATTTATTCTTATTTTTGTTTCATTGAAGTTGTGTATTGTTTGGTTCGTCCAGAGATAGCTATGCCTCGTGCTATCTAAAATATTTTTTAAAGAGTCTAGCTATTTGTAGTATGTTCCGTTCTGATTGTGGTCTAATAGAATATGTTTGTATATTTTGCAAGCGAGTTTGGTTTGCTTACCTGAGATGAGCCTAAGCCAGTATGTTATCATGCGTTTTCTTATTGCAATTTTGATTGGGGTTTCTCCTAACTCGCCGTATATCATATACTTTGGGGTGCTATTTTTTATTTTTAGGATGTACCGGAAAAAATCTAAATTTGCTTTCTCTAATAGGTTACAGTTTTCTATTCCGATGACTTCGCACCCGTATAGTAGGATTGGCTCAATTATTTGGTGGTACAATTTAATATGGCTATCCGTTGGTAGGTCCAGCTCCCTGGCTCGGCGATGTAGTGCAAATGTAGCTTTGCGAGCTTGTTCGGAAATATTTTTCTCCGCTAAGAGGAGGCGGCTATTATATGAGAAAAATATTCCAAGATATTTGTAGCTATCTACTATTTCAAGCTCTATTAATTTAAGACGAAAATGTAGTTTTTCATAGAATCTTTTTGTACTGCCAAAGACCATGACCTTTGTTTTGTCTATATTAATTTTGAGTTTCCATACGTGGCAGTATTCATCAAAAGAATTGAGCGTTTCCTGTAGGTCGCGTGAACTATTTGCTAGTACAGCAGTGTCATCAGCATAAAGAAGGATTAGTAGATTCAGTAAATTATTTATTTCTTCTTCTTCGCTATAGAGTTCTATTTGCTTACTGTTTCGGTTCTGAAGAAAGTTTTCTAAGTCATTAAGGTATATTGCAAATAGAATAGGTGAGAGATTTTCTCCCTGTCGCACTCCTCTGATACAGGCGAAGGGCTGTGACACTGCATTATTGAACTTAACTGCTGATTTTATGTTGTTGTACATGCTTTTAATTACGTTAAAAATCTTGCCAGAGATGCTATGCTGTCTAAGTTTATACCAAAGTCCATCGCGCCAAACCGAGTCGAACGCTTTTTCAAAATCTACAAAGCAGCAAAATAGTTTTTTCTTTCTTCTTTTAAATATTTCTATTAATGTATAGAGTGTAAAGATGTGGTCAGTAGTGGAATAGCCATTTCTAAAACCTGCCTGATTTTCAAACAGTTTGTCAGAATTTTCGAGGAGTTTATCTATTCGACTACTCAATATAGATGTAAAAAGTTTTCCCAAACAGCTAAGTAACGTAATTGGTCTGTAGTTTTTGGGGGCGTTCGGATCGCCTTTTCGTTTGTATATGGGGCTAAGATTCTCAATGTAAGACGCGTGCTAAACCTCCGCAATGACTATCATTAATAATATAGCCATTAGGTGTGTACCTTTTGAACACCATTTTGGTCGCTAGTCTGGGGCTTTTCCAGACACCACCTATATGGCTGAGGGTTTTGTTTTTTAGTACCTTTGCACTAGATTCATAAAGTACGTCTGATTTCCTAAAAAAAATAAAATGTATAGTCCTCCATCTACAAGAGTCTTTGAGTCGAACATCTAGATTGGCCACAAATACTCATCGAAGTCATCCGTATATCTGCCAACATATCACAGGCGCATGCGTGGGGATAATACTAGAAAGGTGGCGATACTGATTAAATAAAGATGATGATAATGATGATGTGCGTGCTTTAGAGCGTGCGTGCGTGCGTTCGGGTGCGAGAGAGAGAGAGAGAGAGAGAGAGAGAGAGAGAGAGAGTGAGAGAGAGAGCGTGTGTGTGTGTGTGTGTGTGTGTGTGCATGCATACATGCGTGTGAGTGAAAGTGAGTGGGTGGGTTGGTGGACGGCTGGGCTGGCTGGCGAGTGAGCGCGTGATCCGGCAGGCGAGCGGGCAGGTGAGCGAGTCGGTGCGCTCGCGGACGGATGAAGACTATTTTAAAATATTACCAAATAGAAAAACTACAACCTTTTATCATTTCAGAACATTGAACCACCAACTCGCGATAGAATCTGAAAGGTGGTGGATATTGACATGGAGGAACGACTTTGTAATACATGTAATGTAGTAGAAACAGAAATACATTTTCTTTTCTGCTGCGAAAACTACACAACAGACAGAACACAATTTATACCTGATTTCTATGTAAGGCAGAACACAACAGAGAAAACTCAAGGCCTGTTCGCGATCTGCAATAAACCAATGCTGAATAGATTATGCAAATATCTGCGGCTCTAAAAAAAAGAAAGACCGGCTCCACGACAACGACAACGATAACGACAGCACCGCCGTGCGCTATATGCTGCCGGTGTGTTAGTATTCTTTCTTAACGTTTCTACTACCTTGAGAACTGATTACTATTCAGTGAACAATTGTATGATGATTACCTACAGTCGACAAGAACTTTTGACAATTCGCCAGTCAGTTCAAAAATCAATAATCGATATTGGCGCTTATCACACCCTCAAGACTTTAGGCATTTGCCCTATTCGACCAACACATAGGGGCCGTCGTGGTCAAATGAAACAGCCAGAGAACCACCCACATACTGAATTCTGTGTTATAAACTGTCAATCGGTCTGTAATAAAACTCACGTGATTTCAGACTACATTACCAGTCACAATATTGATATTGCAGCTCTAGCCGAAACATGGCTTTCAAACACAGATGAGCACACATGACTTCAGATTGGATCGTGGAATGTTTAGCAGGTGTTGATCTGTAGAGCGAAGAGCACGGTGCGGATGGTGGGGCATAATGAGATCCTTCATGTATTCTGGAGCTTCATCGTGCATGCATTTCCATGTTAGGAGGATAAGTTTGAAGTCAATTCGTTGACAGACAGGTAGCCAGTGGAGGTGTTTCAATACAGGGGTGAATAAAGAAAACTGAAACTGAAACTAAGACGGCGGGCGGGCGGGTGAGTGGCCGGACAGGCGCGGGAGTGGGTGTGCGTGCGTGCGCGCATGAAAGTGAGTACGGGTGGGTGGGTGGGTGAGTTGGTGAGCGGGTGATCGTGCGTGACTTCATCAGCCAACAAGCAAAATGGATGAGCCCGTGTCACTTTGAAGGTGGAGGGGGGGGGGGTGTTATCTAACATAAACAGATTTGTTTGTGGGACATGATCATCGCCAAACCCACTTTATAAAATTAAACAGAAAGCAGACGCGATACTGTCCAGAGCGGGCATGCCATATTGTCTGCTGCCATCCTTGGCAATGCTAATCACGCCATTACAACCTTGGCAACGCTAATGACGTCATATTTTTTCTTCAGATTCTTTCTTCAGATTTTGCCATAACACTTCATCAGATTTGCTCGTCAGATTTGTTCACCAGATTTGTTAATCTGACAGATTAATCTGATCGTCTAAACGTTCATCAGATTCGCACTATGGCGTCAGATTTTTGCTTCATATTTTTCTGTCAGATTAATCTGATCGTGAAAAACGGGCTTAAATCGAGTCATTCACGCTGTAATTGACTATGACGTTATCCAACACGTCACGTAGTTGATTATGACATCACGTGATGGATGGATAAACTGGAAAGATCCATTCGTAACTAGAGTACAAAGAAAAATCTAAAATGCTGTCTACAATCGGAACCATTCCGCGTTTTAGGGTTAAATAAATAAATGAAGTTGTGAACATTAATCCCGAGCTTTAGATCAGTCATCAGTGGTTGTAAAAAGCCTGTGAATAGTATGTCATTCTGTCCACAATGACCACAATAGTAGAGGTGAGGCGATAAGGGCCCCCGTTTCACACCTTTTTCTTGTGTTCTTTCCTTTGTTTTCTCTTTGTTATTTTGACACCTTTTTACATTTGATCTCACTACCTTTTGTGTCAGTTACCTTTGACGTGTTCCCCTATCTCATCTGGTTCTGATTGAATGTTAGATGTAGAGGGTATCCATAAGCCCCTTCCCCCTATGAAATCGCGTGCCTCCGGTTATCCAATGAGATGAGCTTAAGGGTAATTAGCGTAATGATTGACAAGTGTTAATGAGGATAATTAAGGATGATTGACAGGCCAAATGTCTGGACTCGTCTTTTCCTGACTGTGAACTCGTTCGAGCACGAAGCCCCGCCCCCTCGTTAGGTCACGTGCCTCCAGGCATCCGAAGGTGTAAGCTTAAGGGTAACTAGTGTAATGCTGATTGACAAGTCTTAAAGTGTAGATTTCGGCTAACAAGAGTAATAGTTATTTTAGGTAAATAAACCTCCTCTACTCGAAAATTGTATTAGTTAATAATATAAACGCCGTATTAAAAATATATAGGCAAATTATCATTAATTTCCGAGGATTGCCGAACAAAAACTCTGATTTCTGGGAAGCGGGAAATCCCTCGTACTTGTGACGTCACAACTGGTGAAAAAAGTAGAAATGCCATCGTATTAACTTGTCTTAAATTAAAACTCTTCCAGAGGGTATTGATCATCATCTTCAACTTGTGTGGAATTAGCCTCTCTGACATCAGACTTGGATTGACTTGTTACTGGAGTAAGACTTATCCCCTCATATAGAACCTCTATTTCATCGCCTGCAACTACAGCGATTGGATTCTTAGTTTTTTCACCGTGATTCTCATTAACATGGATTTCAGCTACAATCTCAGCAGCTACCGTTTCTATGACATTCTCTTTAGAGACAACTTGCTCTGTACTTTTATCAGCACCCTTTTTGACATATTTGTTCTGCGGGCATCGCCACTTAAAATGATCAGATGATCCACAAACTAGACATTTGTTTTTGTTAGGGCAATCTGTTGCAAGATGTTCAGTGCTTAAGCAGATTCTACACTCTTTGATTTGCCCCCCCCCCCTCCCCTGAACCATAATGGCAAGATAAATCGACCATCTAACGTGACCTTACTTGGGAGAGTACCTTTTCGAACCAAATTCTTCTGATGCCATTTTCTAAGGTTCGATCAAATGGATAGGTCTCGTGTTCTACTTTGTCCACTTTGCCATACTTGATCAATTCAGTGATAACCCGTTCATCTGGGATCTCTAATGGAACCTTCATCTTGACTAATAGACGATCAGAATCTATTTCCTCCCCATTACACACCTCACCCTTCATGACAAGGACCTCGTCGAGCAACTTTTCCTTCACACTTTCATTAACTACGGTGACATTCCATACAGATTTGGAAACATTAACGAGACCTTGAAGGACCCGTGGCCCTGCCCCAACTACATCCTTCAACCCATGATACACCTCAATTGCCGAAACACCCCAAGCCTTTGTCGTGATTTTAAGACTCAGGGTACGCTTATATGAGGTTGCCATGGTGTTTTATAAAAAGAGGTACCCCATACTACTACAATATATAATACAAATATATAACACCAAGACGTCGGGGAAAGAGCTAAACACTAAATAAATAGTGTCCTCTTTTGAAACCCTGACGTCTACCAACAAATATACGAATAGAGAGTACAGTCGTATATTTGTTAGTTTGAACCACTTTCTAAGTGGTTCACTAACACCTAACCGATTAAAGTGGTTTCCTAATGCATACTAACATATTACAGTCATATATTTGTTAGTCTGTTCGAGTTGACCGGGGACAGCCAACTGACTATAAGGATTTATATAGTTAAAGAACTAGGCTTGTGCTTACAAATGACAAAGGAATTAAATCCACTCACTCAAGCGATCTTGCCAAATATAATGCGCTAGCCTACGAACTATAGAAATAGCAGACTGGCGCAGCGAGAAATGTATTGCATTGACAACAGTAAGAGGAGCCCTCCTACTAAATGGCGGAAACCGCCAGCTAAGAGGAATGCCTTTAGAAAATGGAGACACAAAATGCGCTCCAACCAAGACAAGAATTTACAAATTAAACATAAAGTTTGAAAGGAAACACTAATACGAAATATATGTATAAAATTTATCTACAAAATCGCGCTAGAAACTAGCAAATTCGGGCAGCAATTGCAGAGCTAAATAAACGCGTGCGTTCACTACTACTACTACTACTACTACTACTACTACTACTACTACTACTACTACTACTACTACTACTACTACTACTACTACTACTGCTACTGTTGCTACTACTACTACTACTACTACTACTACTACTACTACTGCTGCTGCTGCTACTACTACTGGTGTTACTACTACTACTACTACTACTACTACTACTACTGCTGCTGCTGCTGCTACTACTGCTACTACTACTACTGCTACTGATACTGTTAGATATTGTCAATCTAACTGGCTCCCCATTAGGTGAAGCAGAGCAGTCACTGCTCAATTTTGGTCTTACATTTGTCCCAACACCAAAACCTAAAACAGGTTTGGATGCTCTTTTAGATAATGGCTGTATGGAAACATCTGAATTTAGTCACCGTATTAAGTTAGCAGACTTCTTTCGTAACTCTAATAGTAACATTCCACCATTCATTGAAAAAACTGGCTGGGCACCAAACGTAAAAATCCTGGACCCAGCGATCGGTGAAAGCATAGAACTCTTTTCAGAACGTGTTAAAAATTCTACATTCCCTAATGATCAACCAAATTTACCCTATGAGGAACGCCAGGCCTTAATTGAATTGTCTAAAAACAGCGAAATTGTCATCAAACCTGCAGATAAAGGGTCGGCGACTGTAATAATGCTTAAAGATAACTATAAACGTGAAGCACAACGACAACTTAGTAACCCAAAGCATTACCAGAAACTAAGCAAACCACTTTGGCAAAATAATTGCAGCAAATTTAATGAGATTCTTAAAAAATTGCTCGATAGCAAGAAGATCACCGAAAAGCAACATAAGTATCTCTTTGCTAAACTTGAGTCAAAACCACGGACTTTCTATCTTTTGCCAAAAATTCATAAACCCATAGATTCGTGGTTGGACCCAATGTCACCGCCCGGGCGACCTATAATCTCTGATTGTGGCTCAGAATCCTACAGAATCAGTGAATACATCGATTACCATCTACAGCCAATAGCAAATAGACACCCAAGCTTCTTGAAAAACACAGAAGACTTCTTATCACAGGTCTCTGAGACCTGGATACCTCCAAATTCATTCTTGGTCACGCTTGACATCGATGCTATGTATACAAACATTGACATCGAGAAGGGTATAAATTCTATCCGTAGAGCATTCGTGAACTACCCAGACACCAACAGGCCAGACAGAGAAGTAATAGCTCTATTAGAGCTGAGTCTGAAAGGCAATGATTTTGAATTCGATGGCGAAATTTACCAACAAATTTGCGGCTGCGCGATGGGCAAGCGCTTTAGCCCATGTTTTGCCAATATTTACGTAGCAGAGTGGGAGGAGGAAGCGTTAGAAAAGTGTCCAAAACATCCCCTCATTTATCGGAGGTACCTTGATGACATTTTCATGATTTGGCAACACACAAAGGCAGAGTTTGATGAATTTTTCGAAATTCTGAACAATCACGATCCGAATATCAAATTAAAAGCAACCATTGACGAGATGTCCGTAGATTTCCTGGATGTAACTGTATATAAAGGTCTAAAGTATGAAACAACTGGCTACTTAGACTACAAAGTGTATTTCAAACCAACCGATTCGCATCAGCTATTGCACAAAAAATCTTTCCATCCACCACACACTTTTAAAGGAATAGTTAAATCACAAATAATCCGTTTTCACAGGAATTCGAGTGATAGGAAAAACTTTGAAGAAGCGTGCTCTACCCTATTCAAAGCCCTCAAACCACGAGGTTACTCCTCACGATTCTTACGCAAAATCAAATCTGAAACATTAGACGGCTTGGAATCCATTCCAGATAATGCCTCAAATCGTCGGCCTACCAAAATTTCTCACAATCGTCGTATTATAGGTGTAGGCGAATCTCGCAAATGCGGAAAGAAAAGGTGCAAGTTAGATGAATTTCTCCCAAACCAGAATACTTTCACGAGCTTTCAGAACAAAAGCAAGTTCCAACTTCAGTCTAATCTTGATTGTGACTCTGAAAATGTTATTTATCTAATTTCATGCAAATTGTGCCAAAAACAGTATGTCGGCGAAACCAAATGTCCATTAAGATGGCGGGCAACTCGACACCTCTCAGATATTAGGCTAGAGGAAGACACACATGTTTCCGAACATTTTAATCTTCCTGACCATTTAGTCCTTCGTGACTTTGAAATTATGCCGATTGAACAGCCACCCCTTTCAGATACGGCAGAAGAAACTGATAAACAAAGAAAACTTCGAGAATCGTTTTGGATTAAAGAACTCGAAACACAGTGGCCAAGGGGAATAAACTCGGACCCAGGCTTATCTGATCAACGTGACAAAATTCCATTCATTCTGACCTATAATCGGAAAAACGTTGAAATTTCCAAAATTTTGAAAGATGAGTATCAAAACCTACAAGAGAAACTGAAACAACCCTTTAACAAGCGACCAGTAATTGCGTTCAAGAAAAATCCGAATCTACGTGACATCTTGGTAAAAGCAAAACTCAAATAGCTATCCATAATATCCATCTCAATCATTCAACATTAACCCTTGCATGATGGTCAGCCAAAAACGGTCAATTTAGTGATCTTGGGCAATGTCCATTTGCCGGCGGGGATTGGAGTATTTTTGAAAATTTACCACTATAATGACTGGCTCGGGAACCGAGACAGTCGTTCCAGTGGTATATTCTCGGGAATGACCTTGTCTGTGCCTGCAAATGTACATTAAATAAGTAAGCGCATATTTGGATTTTACTGAACAAATTTAACCAGTAAAGGGTTAACATTAATGCCATATGGCTTTCCTCAAACAAAATGACAAATCTCAGGCAGTAAGATAAACCAAAATATCTTAAATTTTTGAATTTTTTCAATTATTGAAGATTCTGAGCCAGTGCGTTGACAATATTGACTACTACTGCTACTACTACTACTACTACTACTGCTACTACTACTACTACTACTACTACTACTGCTACTACTACTACTACTACTGCTACTGTTGCTACTACTACTACTACTACTACTACTACTACTACTACTACTGCTGCTGCTGCTACTACTACTGGTGTTACTACTACTACTACTACTACTACTACTGCTACTACTACTACTACTACTACTACTAGTATTACTACTACTACTACTACTACTACTACTACTACCACTACTACTACTACTACTACTACTACTACTACTACAAATGCTGCTGCTACTACTACTACTACCACTGCTACTGATAATGTTGCTGCTACTACTACTACTACTACTACTACTACTACTACTACTACTGCTGCTGCTGCTGCTACTACTACTGGTGTTGCTACTACTACTGCTACTACTACTACTACTACTACTACTACTACTACTACTATTACTATTACTACTACTACTACTACCAGCATTACAACTACTACTACTACTACTACTACTACTGCTGCTGCTGCTGCTACTGCTACTACTGCTACTACTACTACTACTACTACTACTACTACGACTACTGCTACTGCTACTGTTGCTACTATTACTACTACTACTACTACTACTACTACTACTACTACTACTACTACTACTACTGCTGCTGCTACTACTACTGGTGTTGCTACTACTACTACTACTGCTACTACTACTACTACTACTACTACTACTACTACTACTACTACTACCACTACTACACCAAAAACAGGTTTGGATGCTCTTTTAGATAATGGCTGTATGGAAACATCTGAATTTAGTCACTGTATTAAGTTAGCAGACTTCTTTCGTAACTCTAATAGTAACATTCCACCATTCATTGAAAAAACCGGCTGGGCACCAAACGTAAGAATCCTGGACCCAGCGACCGGTGAAAGCATAGAACTCTTTTCAGAACATGTTAAAAATTCTGCATTCCCTAATGATCAACCAAATTTACCCTATGAGGAACGCCAGGCCTTAATTGAATTGTCTAAAAACAGCGAAATTGTCATCAAACCTGCAGATAAAGGGTCGGCGACTGTAATAATCCTTAAAGATAACTATAAACGTGAAGCACAACGACAACTTAGTAACCCAAAGCATTACCATAAACTAAGCAAACCACTTTGGCAAAATAATTGCAGCAAATTTAATGAGATTCTTCAAAAATTGCTCAATAGCAAGAAGATCACCGAAAAGCAACATAAGTATCTCTTTGCTAAACTTGAGTCAAAACCACGGACTTTCTATCTTTTGCCAAAAATTCATAAACCCATAGATTCGCGGTTGGACCCAATGTCACCGCCCGGGCGACCTATAATCTCGGATTGTGGCTCAGAATCCTACAGAATCAGTGAATACATCGATTACCATCTACAGCCAATAGCAAATAGACACCCCCAGCTTCTTGAAAAACACAGAAGACTTCTTATCACAGGTCTTTGAGACCTGGATACCTCCAAATTCATTCTTGGTCACGCTTGACATCGATGCTATGTATACAAACATTGACATCGAGAAGGGTATAAATTCTATCCGTAAAGCATTCCTGAACTACCCAGACACCAACAGGCCAGACAGAGAAGTAATAGCTCTATTAGAGCTGAGTCTGAAAGGCAATGATTTTGAATTCGATGGCGAAATTTACCAACAAATTTGCGGCTGCGCGATGGGCAAGCGCTTTAGCCCATGTTTTGCCAATATTTACGTAGCAGAGTGGGAGGAGGAAGCGTTAGAAAAGTGTCCAAAACAGCCCCTCATTTATCGCAGGTACCTTGATGACATTTTCATGATTTGGCAACACACAAAGGCAGAGTTTGATGAATTTTTCGAAATTCTGAACAATCACGATCCGAATATCAAATTAAAAGCAACCATTGACGAGATGTCTGTAGATTTCCTGGATGTAACTGTATATAAAGGTCTAAAGTATGAAACAACTGGCTACTTAGACTACAAAGTGTATTTCAAACCAACCGATTCGCATCAGCTATTGCACAAAAAATCTTTCCATCCACCGCATACTTTTAAAGGAATAGTAAAATCACAACTAATCCGTTTTCACAGGAATTCGAGTGATAGGAAAAACTTTGAAGAAGCCTGCTCTACCCGATTCAAAGCCCTCAAACCACGAGGTTACTCCTCACGATTCTTGCGCAAAATCAAATCTGAAACATTGGACGGCTTGGAAAACATTCCAGATAATGCCTCAAATCGTCGGCCTACAAAAATTGCTCACAATCGTCCGATTATAGGTGTAGGCGAATCTCGCAAATGCGGAAAGAAAAGTGCAAGTTAGATGAATTTCTCCCAAACCAGAATACTTTCACGAGCTTTCAGAACAAAAGCAAGTTCCAACTTCAGTCTAATCTAGATTGTGACTCTGAAAATGTTATTTATCTAATTTCATGCAAATTGTGCCAAAAACAGTATGTCGGTGAAACCAAATGTCCATTAAGATGGCGGGCAACTCGACACCTCTCAGATATTAGGCTAGAGGAAGACACACATGTTTCCGAACATTTTAATCTTCCTGACCATTTAGTCCTTTGTGACTTTGAAATTATGCCAATTGAACAGCCACCCCTTTCAGATATGGCAGAAGAAACTGATAAACAAAGAAAACTTCGAGAATCGTTTTGGATTAAAGAACTCGAAACACAGTGGCCAAGGGGAATAAACTCGGACCCAGGCTTATCTGATCAACGTGACAAAATTCCATTCATTCTGACCTATAATCGGAAAAACATTGAAATTTCCAAAATCTTGAAAGATGAGTATCAAAACCTACAGGAGAAACTGAAACAACCCTTTAACAAGCGTCCAGTAATTGCGTTTAAGAAAAATCCGAATCTACGTGACATCTTGGTAAAAGCAAAACTCAAATAGCTATCCAGAATGTCCATCTCAATCATTCAACAATAACCCTTGCATGATGGTCAGCCAAAAACGGTCAATTTAGTGATCTTGGGCAATGTCCATTTGCCGGCGGGGATTGGAGTATTTTTGAAAATTTACCGCTGTAATGACTTGCTCGGGAACCGAGACAGTCGTTCCAGTGGCATATTCTCGGGAATGACCTTGTCTGTGCCTGCAAATGTACATTAAATAAGTAAGCGAATATTTGGATTCTACTGAAAAAATTGAACCAGTAAAGGGTTAACATTAATGCCATATGGCTTTCCTCAAACAAAATGACAAATCTCAGGCAGTAAGATAAACCAAAATATCTTAAATTTTTAAATATTTTCAATTATTGAAGATTCTGAGCCAGTGCGTTGACAATATTGACTACTACTGCTGCTGCTGCTGCTGCTGCTGCTACTGCTACTACTGCTACTGATACTGTTGCTACTACTACTACTACTTTTTTTCTTTTTGTTTGATAACGCGATCAAAGGATCGTGTGGAAAGCCTTTACACCCAAAAATATTTACTGACAAAGAACACTAAAATGTAGGGGAATTAATTAACACACAGTATACGTCAGTATTATGTTAAAATAAATTCTATAAACTTAAAAATATATTTATAAACATTATATAAATCATATTATTGCATTGCTATAAAGGCAATGAAACGGTGCACATACAATGAAATTAATATGGACCACTTAATTTATGTAAATTTATTTAAATACCCTGATGCAATTGCCGTACACACATGAATCTCCAAAACTGTTTAAAAAATTACCATATTATGAATATTTTGGCTACTGTGAATACATGATTAGACCAAATTACAAAACATAAAATGAAAAAGCCAAGCTAACTTACCTTGAATGGACGTTTTGAAAATTACCCCAGAACAAATGATACTAAAAATAAACATTCCTGTAGACCGTGTGGTTGACTATAAACACTATTTGAATTATTAATCATGATATTTTCAAGGTTAATTTTGTGGTTGTTGAATATTTAAAGCCAATTTGATGGGAAGCTGTTGCTATCATGCAGCAACAGCGTCCACACACTCAAATACTAAAATAAACAACACAAAATCTAGTGAAAAATATGTTTCCTAGCAAGAAATCCGTTGAATATTAGGAACGTAACTGAACTGGAAGGCATTGCTGTCTTATTTTCCAATCCAGTCCAATCACGCCCAAAACAGTTTGTCCTGAAAAGATTTTAAGGAACTACTAAGCTGCATTGAATCTGCAAATTTGTCTTTTTCCATTTTTCCATTACATATTTCAACTTTACACGATCTTCAAAATAACTAATAGCCCAGAATCAATGGAACCCATCTCGTCTCTACACCACTTGACTTTAAATCGATGGAGGCTATTTCCCTTCAGTGATGCATGGTATTCACATTGTAGACAATATGCAAGCGAGAAATCAAAGATATTTTTTAATTTCGTAAAGTGGATAGTGCTAGGATCGTCACGTACATCGTAGGCGCTGGAGAAACGGTATTTCAAATTGGTCCAGTTGCCTAAACTAAGGCAAAATAATGCGATCTTTTTAACATCATTATTTACATTATATCCAGAAAGGTCGTGAAACAGTAGTATTTGAGTAGGTGCAATTTGGAACTGCGATGCATCAAACTTAATTAAAACACGTTTGATGTATGTCCAAAACTGAGCAATAACAGTGCAATCCACAAATAAATGGACGAGTGTTTCCTCTGCTGTTAAACACAATAAACACCTGTCACTCTCAGTACTTCCTACTTTCTTGAGGAGAGAGCCTACCCATAGTCTTCTATGGATTAATCGCCAAACAACATCTCTGGCTCTATTAGGGATATGTGAGGAATGAATGTTGCACCACACATCATTCCAATTTACCGGGAAATAAGTGGAATTTTCCCAAGCAGCAATTGCCTTTGGAATAGCCGGATTGTGTAGCTTTAACATGTGGTACCAATACTTGCATCTTACAGAACATGTGAAAATTCTATCCCCATATTTTAGCATAAGTTTTGGTGTTTCAACAGTCATAGATGCTTTGGGTAGGCGAAACCACTCCCTAGGAATGGCTACCTGCAACCGCTTTAAAAGGCGTTGTGCATAGATTGGTCGAAGTTTGGTTGTCTGCACTATCTCATGTAGGGATTTCCATTCACGCGTGGTTGCACTAACAAGATCAGAGAAATATTTTAATCCATGTCTAGCTAATGAGAAATAGTATAGAACCCCACCATTATGTAGTATTCTATCATTTCCCCAAAGTTGTTGATTTAGTGCATGTTCCCAGTATAATGGCGAGTCTTCCATTTTCACAAAACCATCTAATGCTTTTTTAACCTCCAGATATGGACTAGGAATGCGTGTGTAATTTGGTGGTGGCTTAGAAGACCAAAAAACCGACTTTGCCGAAAAGGGTTCCACATATCTTTCAATGAGGCCTCGAGATATCTGTGCCCATTGATTGTCACTATGGATCAAATCATTATAAAAAATTCAATCGCAATGAAATACTTTTATTCCTGATGTCTGGAATAGCTAGACCTCCTTGAAGTTTATCGTTTGTACATATTCTTTGTGAGACAAGATGTGTATTTCCTTCCCACAAAAAGTCAAACACAATTCTATTAATCTCTTGTTCAATATATTTTGGCATATGCACCACAGAGGACACATACCATATCTGTGACAAGATTAAACTATTTAAACCTAAAGCTCGTCCAAAAATTGTCAGGTGTCTATGACGCCACATTGTAATTGTCTTCTTTAGTTTGGCAATGACCTCTGTCCAATTTCGAGAACCAAAGTCTTTTTTACTAAAGTGGATTCCTAAGATTTTGATTGAATTGCTTGTCCAAGTGATATCCATTGGCTGGTCAGTTCTTGTTTTGCAACGACCCAAAAATAAGCCAACAGATTTGTCTTTATTTATTTTGAGACCAGATGCTCTTTGGAAGTTTTGTAAGATGACATTCAATCTATCAAAATCCTGATCATGTCCTACAAAGACAGTGGTGTCGTCACAATATTGAGACACCTTAACAGGCTTCTCTATGCCTTGTATGCTCAGACCTTGAAAGTGGATATCTTGTCTTAATGTTGCACCTAGGGATTCCATGGCTATCACAAATAAGAGTGGTGACAGAGAACAACCCTGACGAACACCACGCTCTAATGATACAGGTTGACCAACGTAATTATTTACAATATATCTGCTGGAAATATTTCTATATAATATTCGGACCCATTTTATAAAATTTGGTCCAAATCCTAAGTGGTTCAACGACATAAATAAAAAATCCCATTCCAGTCGATCAAATGCCTTTTCATTGTCTAATCCGACAATTGCTCCATAAATATTATCCATTTCCACTAGTTGAATTACGTCGCGAATCATCATTACATTAGCTAAAAGAGATCTTCCTGGAATTGAACAAGTCTGGTCAGGATTTAGTACATCTGCCAGCACACGACCAAGCTTTAATGACAGAGCTCTGATATAATTTTATAATCGACTCCAAGTAGTGAAATTGGTCTATAGTTCTTCAGATCACTGCGATCACCCTTTTTATATATTAACCGTACATATGCCTGTGACATTGTCTCGGAAAGATGGTCCCGATGAAAGATTTCTCTGACAACTTCGTGGAATGTTTTACCAATAAGATGCCAGAATGTTTGATAAAATTCTACACAAAGCCCATCCCCTCCTGGTGATTTGACAGCTTTCATTGTATTGAGGGATTTTGTTATTTCATCAAAACTTAAGTTCTGTTCACATATATCAACTGATAAAGGAGGTAACTTGAATATTATTAAGCAGATCTTGTGCTATTTTCTCATCAATAGGTTCTGATCTGTACAGGGATTGAAAGAAGTTCTGTACAGCACTCAATATATCTGTATTGGAGCTAAGCACTTGGTGATCTACTTGTAAACTTCTAATCAATTTTTCTACACCTCTAAATCATTCGAGGTTGCAGAAATATTTTGTGTTTTTTTCTCCTTCTACGTACATTTGAGCTCTAGATCTTATTTTGGCACCTTCAGCCTTTTCCTCCTCAATTGCACGTAGTTTACATTTTATTTCATTCAGATAATCAGCTAAATGAGCTGCGCCATTTGCAACCTTACGGGAAAGTAGGAATAATAGGCGCTCAAGTGCTTTCACATCCTTCCGCATTTTCCTTGCTTTTTTAGTAGAAAATTGCTTGGATACGTGAACAAAGCCTAATTTTACTTCTTCCCACCATGAAATCAAATCTTCTGTATCACCTTTGTTGCGCATTTTAAAGTCCCAAAAACTGTGTACGTGACGATGGTATTCTGTATCATTTAATAAAGAACAATTAAATTTCCAAAACCCAGGACCACGTTTTATCCAGTCAGCATTTGGGTAAAAATAAAATAGCAACTCCTGCATGTCGTTCAGTGGCATCAGATGTAAACACTTCACCTTGGGCAAGTTGTTTAAAACTTTCGATGGCTTCAGGGCTTCGGAGCCTTGTTTCCTGAAGCAGAGCAATATCAACCCTAAGCTGCAGCAATTTTTCCAACAATAATCGTTGTTTTAAAAGGTCGTTGAGGCCGCTACAATTTAATGTACAAATAATCATAAAAATAAAGAATCTGTATATATTGGCCATTATACCTAATTAGATTTTGGTTTCTTACTTTTCTCCTGTTTGGCCCATTTGCCCATTTTAACAGTGAAATCGGAGGTTGAGAGGTCAACAATTGTTAAATGTTGATATTTGGCAATATCAGAATCATTCCGCATATGCCTATATCGTACACCTTTCTGAGTAATATATGGTACTAAAATTCCTCCAGTTTCAGACCAGTAAACCACCATCTCATCAGAGCGCCGAGACTGTTGTGTTTGAACGGAAATATCAGATTCTGCTATTGAAATCGAATCATTTATATCTTCGTGTTCATTTTCATCATCACCAGAACTCAGGTCTTCTATCTGTCGTTTAAGAACCTTTGGTTGTGCTTTGATATTTGGCAAAATACTATCAGTCTCAGTTAATGGCATTAGTTCAAAATCTGTTTCACTTTCTCTTAATTGCGACCTGAATTTAGTCTGACCTGGGCAAAAACTAGCGAGTTCGCCATCTTGAACATCTTCCATGTCAATGTCATTCTGTGATGGATTTGCACTAACATTTGATGACATTGTAATATTATGATTGGCCCCTGACACTGGTGTTTGAGGTAACCCTTCTTCCAATACATCTATCAAATCTTCAGCGTGAACTGACACTCGGTTGGGCAGATTGTGTACATTAGCTACAGTAACAGATTCACTAAATTGATTTTTTTCCTGTTTATTCTCATCTATATTTTGGCTGCCCACAACTAAACTATTTGTGGCCACCTTGCGCTTCCATTTGTAATGGTCAGTGCCACCACACAATAGACATTTGTCCTTATGGGGACAGGCGCTCGCCAGATGGGTCACACTACTACAGATACCACTACAACAAACTAAAGCCAGGTATCTAAAGACCAAGTTGGAGGCCAAAAGAAGAAGCTGGAGGGAAAAGACGGCAGGGGTTAATTTAGAGAGAGACACCACAAAGCTATGGAGACTGACTAAAGCACTGAATGATGAGGGTGTCGGGGGAGAGAAGATTACTCATGAAGAAGATGGATAAACACTGTCAGGAAAGATGGCTGCAGATGCCTTTGCGAAGGCATTTGCAAAAGAAAGCAACATTTCTATACCACGATGCGTCAAAAAGAGGTTAGAAAAGAGCAAAAGGAAAGAACAGACACCAACACTCACGATGCAATGAAAGTTGACATTAGTTTAGCAGAACTGAAGAAGTCTATCAGCCAATTGAAGAAGAAGAAATCTACCGGGCCAGATGGCATTACGAATGAAATTATCCAACACCTTGGTAATGCATCTCTCCGCAAGTTGCTAGACCAATGGAGAGGTTCCTCAGTGCTGGAAGGAAGCCAGAATGACTCCTATTCTGAAAAAAGGGAAGAACAAGACGAAAGTGCTGAGCTACCGTCCTATCAGTCTTACAAGCTGCATATGCAAGACCATGGAGTGCATCGTCAACCAGCGGTTGCAGTGGTACCTGGAGTCGGAGAACATTATAGTTTCAAAGCAGGCTGGTTTCAGAAGATACAGGAGCACAGAAGATCAAACAACACATCTTGCACAGGTCATAGAGGACACTTTTCAAGCCAAGAAGGTGATGCTAGCTGCCTTTATCGATCTGCAGAAGGCATTTGACAAGGTGTGGAAGGATGGCCTCCTCGTGAAGCTCCGGCGCACCGGCATTGGTGGCAACATGTTCCGATGGACCAAGTCATACCTACACAATCGCAGAGCTAGGGTGCTGGTGGATGGACAATCTGGACAGAATGTATTGCTGACACAAGGGGTACCACAAGGCGGAGTATTATCACCAACTCTGTTCTTACTCTTCATTAATGACATTGTAGCAGAGCTGCCCAATGGGATCCAAGCATCCCTCTATGCAGATGACCTCGTACTCTGCTGCAGCGAGGAGTACACAACGACTGCCACGTACAGAATGCAGCTCGCCTTGGACAGAATTACAGCTTGGGCCAATCGCTGGTGTATTACCATCAACAAAGAAAAATCATGCTATTCTCACTGTCCACCAAAACCAAGGTTGGCAATCTGACACTGGGCGGTACTCCACTGGAGTACGATGACCAGCAGACATACCTGAGAGTCACCTATGACAGAAGATTAACATGGAAGGGGCACATCCAGAACGCAGAGGCAAAGGCCAGAAGAAAGCTAAACATCATGAGGAAGCTGGCAGGAACAAAGTGGGGTGCCAATGAAAGGATCCTCAAGACCATCTACCTAGGTGCCGTACGACTAAACCCTGAGTATGGATCCAGCTCATGGATGACAGCAGCTAAATCTCATCAACAGAACCTCGACAGAGTACAAAACCAGGCACTGCACATCATCACTGGTGGAATGAGATCAACACCAATAGAAAAAATGGAGCAGACAGCAGGCATCCCCCACTTAGTAACGGAAGGGAATGCAAAGCACTGATCCAAGCTGCAAAGTTCAAATCGTTCAACAACCACCCGATGAAGATTAGGCAAGCACAGCTGTCATCAGGAAGACTTAAAAAATCAAGTTTTGTGAAAGAGACAAAAGCACTTCAAAGGAAACATCAAGAAATGATGCCAGCACAGATAGAAGACCCAAACCACACCCTTGATCCTCCACCCTGGGAAAACAAACTAGAGAGCATAGCTATTCGCACCACAGTACCTCATCTCACAACCAAAGATGAACACAGTGATGTGAGCAAGAAGGCCCTGACCTTAGCCATGCTGGAAGAAATGTACCCTGAGGATACATGGATAAGAATCTACACAGATGGATCAGCCAAAGATGCAATTAGGAGCGGAGTGGCCGGACTGCACATACAGTATCCAAACGGACAACATGAGTCAGCTGCAATACCGACAGGCAAACACTGCACAAACTACAGAGCTGAAGTCGAAGCACTGGTCCATGCAGCTAATACCATCAGCAGAACAGCAGACCCTATTGCACAGACTGTCTTTTTATCTGATGCCCGCTCCGTCCTTGAGGCTATCACCAAAGGTAAGCTGCCACAACTTGAAGAAGCACTACAAACCATCAAATGTTTTCGGTTAGCATTGCAGTGGATCCCCTCACACTGTGGAGTCCAAGGAAGTGAGGAAGCAGACAAGATGGCAAAGGTGGGTGCAGAAGAGAATCAGACAGAAAACATGGTTACACATACAGAGATGAAGACTATCATCAAGTCACACTATAGAACACCTCAAACAGAAGATGCCTACCATCATCTCTCGAGGCCAGAGCAAGTGACCATTTTTCGTCTCAGAACTGGACATAACAGACTAAACCAGCACATGTACAGGCGGTTCCACCTTACGACATCGCCCGCTTGTCCTTGTGGAGAAGCAGAACAGACCACAAAGCACATACTTCAATGTTGCGGTACGTGTCAGCTGCTGAGAGAAGAGATCTGGCCTTTTCAACCTCTTTTCTTGAAAAGCTGTATGGGCCTGTGGAAGAACTGCAGAAAACCACAGATTTCATCTTGAGAACGGCTCTCCAAGTGTGATACCAGCGATCGAAAAGAAGAAGACTACAGATACGGCATGTCTTGATCTGCCCTCGGTACCATATTGGTAAAAAGAATGCATTGTCAATAGACAGTGCACTCGGCAATACACTGGGCAATGTCGATTCACTATCCCGCATCCAGACTCGCCTCACACCATTTTCTAGTGAACGGTCAAAATCATATGTCTCGCTTTCTATAGACAACACATCCCCGTATTTTGCCATTTCCAATTTAATACGCTCGTTGGGTATTTCTAGAGGTGCTTTGATCTTCACGAGCAATTTATCAGAATCGATCTCCTGAATCTTACATGCCTCTCCATTAACCACCAGCCCATCTTCCAATAGCTTGTTCTTAATCTCCTCAGAACAAACGGTAACATTCCAAACGTTCCTCTTTATATTAATGAGGCCTTTCAGTACTGCGGGGCCAGAGCCAACGATATCTTTCAAACCGTGATAGACGTCAATAGCCCCCACACTCCACCCCACTGTCGTAACCCACAGGCTTAGCCGTTGTTTTTAAACACTAGGCATTATGCATGAGTGCACAGCGCGTCAGCACAAGCTCAATGCAATAGCTATACCAATAAATGTATAGCCTGGGGAGCGGGTGAAAGAAAACGAGCAACCGAAAATGATCCGGCTGCTAACACTTATACACTTACACAGAACCAGGACAAAACTGAAGCATAAATGACCAGTAGAAATCGTTCAAAATCAACGATATTAGCAGAGCCAAAAGACACGTGTGTTCCCTTTGACTACAACTACTACTACTACCACTACTAGTACTACTACTACTACTACTACTACTACTACTACTACTACTACTGCTGCTGCTGCTGCGGCTGCTGCTACTACTACTACTACTACTACTACTACTACTGCTGCTGCTGCTGCTACTACTGCTACTACTACTACTGCTACTGATACTGTTGCTGCTGCTACTACTACTACTACTACTACTACTACTACTACTGCTGCTGCTGCTGCTGCTGCTGCTGATGCTGCTGCTGCTACTGCTACTACTACTACTGCTACTGATAATGTTGCTACTAATACTGCTGCTGCTGCTGCTGCTGCTGCTGCTGCTGCTACTACTACTACTACTACTACTACTACTACTACTACTACTACTACCGAAAGCACAAACAGTGGTTATATAAATAGATAAATACCAAAATATGTAATTATGAATTGATATATAATGTCTGATCGCCATAACATTTATAATTTCGGTAAATTCATATTCCCCATATGCCATTGTGTGGACTGGGGTTAAATAAAAAATCTGAATCCGAAAATCCGAATTAATCATCCATAGCCATTCTGTACTGAGTGATTAACTTTCTCATATATTTATATATAAGGTATGCGTCATAAATACGATCTATAACTATGATAGGACAGACGTTCAAATAAACGGTCGTCAACAAACAATATTTGCTTCGTAATGTGTACATAAACCAATACATTTCATATAACTTATTCAGGATTCGTCTGTTAAACACAGAAATCAACGGACATCTCATATCTGGCGCAAATGTTTCTTTATTCAATGTGGCACGAGCACTTTAAGCCCATCCTGAATATCACTAAGCTCCACCCACACTTCGCCAGTGTTTGGGATCGATCGATCCTTGAACTCCCTGACTATCAATTTCCAGAAAACTATACAGGTGAGATGTTGAATATTTCGCCATCGATTACGGCTTAAATCTGAACATTGTTAAACTGTTGCCAGATTATTTATTATTCAAACTTAGTCTCTGGGCTAGCTAATGATTAAGGCTCCTTAGTTGACACTAATTTTGATGATAATCACCCGGTCAAGTTTCAACTGACAGTTATATAAGTTGTCCTCGACACAACTGTAATCTTTACACGACACGTTAGTCGGATAAATTTACCACCCCCCTCCACCACCCCCACCCACCCCACCCCCAGTTTTATGTCTCAGAGGCTGAGCAGCTATCTTCCATATAAAACTAGGATTCCATAAGCACGGATGCGGTAAAAATCGAATATCATTAACTTCAATATGTGTGATTCCATATGCACGGAAGCAGAATAACATGTGTATGCAGAAGCAATTTTCTCAATCGCTACATTAGCGATACAGACGCTAGCCACTCACACCCGCGTGGGGGGGGGGGGGTGTGCATAAAATGATGTCAAAGGTAGAGGGTCTTCCTGTACTTTAAGCACACGCATTGTCACAGGTATGTTTCCCTCTCGGCATATCCAGCGAAATGAAAAAATATTATGCCGCTTATATCTAAGCAAACAACGCGGATAGTCCACACACCAAACTGCCATGCCTCCCGCATCCGCATCCGCGCTTATGGAATCCTAGCGTTAGATTATATTTATTAGTAGACGTGACCGAAGAATGTACCATCTCCCGTAACAGAGGTCGTGTTCCACCAATGACTTCAACAAAGACCCTTCACTCTATACTGCTGCTAAGGGGCACAAGCTGACACAGTGAGGAACAGATGCGAACACGGGGATGCAGACAATTACACAAAGTGCATGCTATGCACGCCCTCTGAGAAAGACAGTGGGCCTATGCACACGAGTTAGTGTCACCACTCGAGCCCCTAGTACAGATCTGGCATTTGAAATAGTGGATGATCGCGGGGAAACCATGATCGTTCATTCAGTACCCAACTGAAGACAATGTTGTACTAGTCTCTTGTGGAGCCACTTATGGTTAGATATTAACTCAGTATGGACACAGATCATGCAGCAGCATGCGATACACATAGAACATATAAGACAACATAATGTAAAAGATGGCATGAAAATATATACAAGACACAGAAAAGCAAAAGTATAGCTGCAGCACATGCACCCGATTATTCTGGTCCTCAGTGAGCGGGCAGAGTGGGATGAGTTTAGATTTTAGTTGATGCCACTGTACAAGATTGAATGGTGCCGGGTAGTTCTACCTATCTAACATTTTAGTCAAGCCCTCTTCCAAGCCGGGCCTGGGAAATCTGCTTTGAGAGGAGAGATATATGTGGGCAAGTGAGTGCCCAATCGATTAGTTAGCAGCTAAATTCCTTAAGTGGGGTGAAAAATGTGGGAAATGTATGATGATTCCTAAGCTGTACTAGTACATACGAGGGGACTGAGTGTGACTGTCACAGGCGATGCCGTATCCTTTCGGCTGTTAACGTGAATGGTTAGGACATCGACAGTATCAAAGAAGGGGCGTAGAAAGTTCCAAGAGAATGGATCTTAGGTCGGCTTTGTAGGGCGAGCAGCGAGAAGAGGTGTCTTACGGTCTTTCCCAATCCTATTATGTTTTCTAATGATACGAAAGAAAGCAGAAACCACAAGCTGAGTAAGGCACCAAGTGGAGGAAGACTGTGTTACGGTTTCCTATTTATCCGTGGATTTATGTGAAAGAATGTGGTTATCCACCTGAGGTGCGGGTAGTGAGTGTTGTCCATGTAGCAAATGAAAGTGCGAAAAGCTGCCTAAATGGTTTGAGGATGAGGACCGGTTTGCACAATTTGATATCAAGGATATGCAGCACTTATGATAATATTGAATGGATGAAATAAGCCCGTTATCAATAACTATCTAAAGACTTATAATTTGTAACATTAATCTGCCTGTAAGTTTGAGAGTGGAGTAGTTTTTTACAGCGCGGTAAAATAGATCAGTATTAACATAACTATGTACCGTGCGGCCATTGGGCTGTTTCATTGCTACTCTACTAAATCCACAGGTTACAGAGGCACACACCCTTCCTTCCCTGAAATATTTAGGAATTTAGGCCGTGCTAATTATCTACATGCTCCTTTCTCAGGCCGGTGATGTAGAAACTAATCCAGGCCCCACCAACAGTAGTGATATTTCTATCGCTCACCTCAATGTGTGTGGCCTTAAAGATAAAATCCGGCTTATTGAAGCTAATCTGTCCCAGTTTGGTATTATTGCTGTTACTGAAAGTCACCTCACGTCAGATATCAACACAAATATCATTAAACTGCCAGGATTCCAAGATCCGCATCGGAGGGACCATCAGCAGGTGTGGGAAGGAGTATATGTGTCTACATATCTGAAAACCTTGCTACCTCCCTCCGTTTTGAATACAAATGTCCTCGCATTGAAATGATATGGATAGAGATTCACGACCGGTCTGAATTGCTAATGTTTGTCATTTATCGTCCACCCAATACGAATGTCGATAAATTGCAAAATATTTCTGATAATATAGAGAATATTTGTGACTTAAATCCAAACAAAACTTTTGTCCTACTTGGGGATCTTAATGATGATCTGCTCAATACATCCAAGCATCATTTACAAGATATTATTTTCACACTAGGCTTCTATCAGTTAATAACGGAACCAACTCGGCCTGTTGCAAACACATTACTTGACCCAATTATTATCAATAGTGCTAGAGTAGTAACACACAGTGGAATATTTGCACCCTTTTGTAGTGATCACACTCCAGTATATCTGGTTGTAACATCTTCCATACCTAAGCGTAAATCCTAAAAACACCGTATATGGGCCTATGCAAATGCTGATTGGGACTTATTCAGGGATCAGCTATCCATGCTAGTATTCCCAATAAAATTATTACTATAAATCCCCAAAGATAAATCCTGGATATCCAATAAAATAAAACATGAGATGCGAATTAGAGAAAAGCTATTTAGGAAATCAAGGAAAACTAAACAAGAGCAGGATTAGAGCGACCAACTACTGGAACAGTCTACTAGAGTCAGTAGTGACGGCTCCGTCCATCAACTCATTCAAGGCAAGGTTAGACAGACACAACAGTGAGCCCACATATGCGATAGATTCCCCGATCATGCCTGTCCACACCAACATATCAGTTCAACAGGTGCAGGATCCAGCCGCCAATGAAGATAGTGAAGACCTGCTACAGGCTGCATAGCCTAACACGCAGAAGAGGACTATGTAACTGTATAACTAAGATGTGGCCAACTTTAAGAAACAGAGAAACCTGGCCAACACACTAGTTCGGACAGCTAAACACAATTTTTAAGATAAATTAGCTGAAAGAATTAGAAACGGACGCACAGACACCAAACAGTGGTGGAAAATATGTAAGTCCTTCTTAGCTGACACTAACTCTAATTTTAAAAAGATGCCACCTTTAAAGCGTCAGGATGGCTCATTTACTTACGATTCTTCTGAAAAGAAAGATCGACTTAACCTTTGCTTTTTTAATATCGCCACAATTGACGACACTAATGCTCACCCACCTCCTTCATCTCTGTATATGGAAAATACTTTAAACTTAATCACAATAACAAATCTCGATGTCTCAGATGTACTGTCTAATCTGGACATTTCTAAAGCCGTTGGCCCATGTAGCTCGCGGGCTATCGTTGGGTCGTTCCGGTATGAAGTACCTGCCCGTCCCGCCATATGTGCACGATGAATGAGGGGGCTGGCTAGCTCCGAGGCTCGGGGTTCCGGATCCCATGGGATGTCGCTCCGCGAAATACATAAACCGGCTAATAAGGCTGATGGAACTCAATCGTTCTGGTGGGGCCGTGCGACCATTGCCGCTAAGATTAAACTGCATGGTGTCATCCCAGCTATTAGTGTCACTGGTATGTCTTTCCATGTTAATTTAAACTATGGAGAACAATATATATAAAAAGAGAAGTAACAGTTTGTGAAACAGGGGTAGATCGTTTGACAGTGAATGAGCATATACAAAAATACATAAAGTAGAGCTAGCTAATGTACTTTGCACATGGGTCGCCGGAGGTACCACACAGATTCGTAAATCCACAGAGGTATCCCCGCAAGGAAGGCATCCGCACAAGGGCACTGATTAACTTAATATAAGCTATCATACCTTCACGATAAAGATCGGCAGATCCGGCGAGCCATCCACCAAGAAACATCGCTGCTCTACATTATGTAGAAGTTTACATAACGGGTCCGAGGACCCTCCCGCAGAAAGTTCCGCTTATAGGTCTTCGTAAATGGGAACCATGATTTTAGTTTATTATTGCTCCCGGATGGCCGTCTGGGAGCATCCAAAATTGATTAGTGCGGGTTAGCCAAGAACTGCTTTCCGGAGTGAGCTGAACTGAAAGCCGTGCGGAACCGAGATGATGTGCTGAATCTATCCGTCTGTATTCCGGTCCACTCATCAAGCTCCCACTCTTAGGGGCAGTCCTCGACTCTCGGCCTCCACGCCAACGATGCCCCTGATCGAATTTCACCCCCTTTTATACTCGCTGGGACGTCAGAACTGGCTACCTGAACCAACCAGAGATCGCGGTACCAACCAATCAGCGCGCTAGAATACTGTGACGTATACACAACTATCTATATATTACTATATGTATAGATGTGTAGTGTGACATAGTAAGTCACGTGTACACAAATCACTATCTATCTAGCTATGTATATATACGCGATTATGACGTTATAGAAATATTTTGAGCATAATTTGACGGGGAAAATCGACGATAATTCGGCCATTTTTGAACCGATTTTAAAATGGTTTGAAGTTTTAAAAAGCTCGTCAAATTCTGGTCTTATTACATGCCAGGGCTGACGAAAATAATTAATTTTACAAGTATTTACGAGTACCAACTCGGTACACTATAGGTACACACTCGCTCCAGATCTCAACGCACACGTGTTGCCAGGGAAGCGTCCAGCGCGCGCATGTGCACCACGCGTTTTAACGAACTTAGTCGTTTTCATGACCAAATACCTCTCGTATAGGCCCATACATGCTTATTGCTCTACCCAGGGGGGGGGGATGCGCTTCTGGGAAAGAATCCAAGATGGGCGGCCCATACCCAGCTTGGCTGGGACGGCGGTACCCGTCCGGCTAATCCGCGCTACACCCAGATCGATCAAGCCCGAAACTGTTATATGAGAGCAAGGAGGTTTTGTCCCAATACTAGCGCAGTTCTTTAATCATTCCATTATTAGTGCACATTTTCCGACCCCGTGGCAAATTGCTAATGCAACGACTATTTTTTTTTTAAAGGTGAAAAGAACCTATGTTTAAATTATCGACCAATATTTTTCTTGAGTTGCCTAAGCAAAGTTATGGAGAGAACTGTTTTAAACATATTTACAACTACATTAGACACGATATAACTCCATACCAATCCAGATTTCTTCCGTCAAATTCTACAGTAAACCAACTGTTAGACATCTACACTGATATCGCTCAGGCTCTCGACGATCAAAAGGAAATACTGGAAATATATTATTGCACAAGTGTAGATACCAGTCTATAATATATACGTCTATAGATCTAGAGGGAGCGCAGCAATACAGCAATGTGTTCTATAATTACTGATGCGTACATGGCCGAGGGCGTAAGATCCGGTTTTTGTGTTTATTAGTAAACTTAAAATCGCAGGTTCAAATCTCGCTATTACCATTTGTGGATAACTCGGGCATTTCTGGTCCGATTTTAAAATAGTAAACAGTTTTGAAATTCTCGCTTCATTCCGGTCCTAATTGGTGCCAAGAACGCCGAGAATGAAATGATTTCTCGGTACAATATAATCATATCACAATACTGACACATGGCTTAGTAATTTTATCTCTGAAATCGCTGATACTTGACGTCAAGATCTAAAGTTCTGATAGCGCACGTCAAGACCACCTCGCACAGTCAGTCAAGAATAGTAGCTGCTACGCATTGACACCTAATTAGACGCAGCATCCATTGGTATACCGGCGATCATACACGCACAACATTACGTGTAAACACTCAACTACGTGTAAGCGCTCATCTACAAATACACACAATGGGCTGGCCTGAAGAGCTATGGGCTCAGTGGTATTTTGTGATCAATCACGTATTACATGGTCTGAATGTCCATTTAGAGACAAGCATACTCAGTGGTATACACCATGATTACTGTTGCACAGCTTCGCGCTATGGCAAGGCAATTCGGCCTTAGAGTAGCCTCTAAGGCCAAGAAAGCCGACCTGCTCCAGATGATCGGACAGGCCCGTGCCGAGGAATTCATTGCTTGACTGAGACGATCAGTGAAGACGGGACGGTTTCCAGCGCTTACCAAAGACGATCCTCTGAATCCCCACAAGAAAGCACAGCGGCGGCGTGAGCTTCATCAGTTGGATGAGGAGGTGACGGCTAGCTTACGAGCCAAAGCTGTAGCGACGCGGATGGCAGACCATCCAATGGAGCGCATACCTGCCCTACGCAGGATCGCTAAGCGAGTGATGGGGAGTCTGAACCCTTAGCCCAGCTCATGAGGCGAGAGGGTGAGCAGATTCTCAATGAGCGTCTGGGTGAGATGGAAGGTAGGAGAGAGGAAGACGGACAGTGCGCTGGAAGTCCTTCCAAGGCCTCAATGGAGACATTACAGGACAGATCATGGGTAAGGTCCAGCAGACTGTCCAGGACGCCTTCTACCTCCGGTATACCCACACCTATCGCATCAGACACATCGAGGATGGTAGGGTGATGCTCTTCCACAAGAATGCTCCAGGGAGTCCGTGGCTGAACACGATAGGAGCAGCTCAGGACTGGGTGGCGGCAAGAGAGCAAGCCCGACTCGACCCCGACAACATTGATCGACCCAACACCAAGTGGGCTTTCGTCCGATCAATCAACGTTGAGGTCAAGGCTGTCATCGACCGCCAACCTTTGCTTGGGGCAGGACCGCTCCCAGACTGGCTACGACAGAAGAAGAGTATGGTGGCACTTGACACCTACAATGATAACCTGTGTCTCTGGAGATGCGTAGCAGTGTATCAGGGGGCGAGACCTGATAGAAGTACTGCTCCTGCACGAGAGCTCGCTAGACAGTTCTACAGCGCCCGCGCACCTATGCCTGATGTTCCAAAAACCTCTATGGATCAGCTGGACAAGGTAGAGTTCTTCGCGAAGATCGGGATTCGCGTGTATGAACCAACTGAAGAGGGCACCTGGCACCTGATCAGGCAAGCGGCCCACTACCGTGACACTATGACCATCGGAGTGTACGACCACCATGCCTTCTATATCAAGAACATCTCCAAGCTGGCCCACACACTAGTCTGCAGTCACTGTCAGCAGAGGTTCACAAAGGCGCCGAGTCTTCAGCGTCATGCTGACCGTTGTACAGGCCGCAAAACAACCATAGACTGCCATGGGGTGAAGGTTGATGCACCACAGTCTGCATATGAGAAAGCCTTCTATCCACACCAACCATCCAGTTCAGCGGCTACTCGATGGGTCAGGTATGAGTCGAGAAACAGAGGTATACACATACACCATGTAGGGTGTGGTCATGGTGGCGAGTGTTGGATCGAGGGGGCTCCCGTAGATGGTTATGATCCGACTACCAACACCGTTTACCAGTTCCATGGCTGTTTCTGGCATGGATGCCCTCAGCACCAGCAAGGTGAGGATGCTGAACAAAGATACAACAAGACACTCCTGAGAGAGGAGAAGCTGAGAGCATCTGGATGCACGCTTGTGGTACAGTGGGAGTGCTGTATAAAACGCTGTCCAAGCGGCCCTAAACGAGTTCGGACTGTCTCATACCCGCACTTCATCATCTATGACTTTGAGGCACTCCTAGATGGTGCCAAGACTCATCCTACGGAGACTCTCACGATTGAGAGTACCCACATACCGATCTCTGTGTCAGTCGGCTGAGTAGTTACGGGTGCGGCTGAGCGTTATTGTTCTTCCCAGCAAGGGGGGTCTTCGAGAACAATGGGTTTTTCAGGAGAACAAAAGAAAAGCTTGCGGAATGGAATGTTGAGAACAATGGCGACTATAACGACACGCATTCTAGAGAACAATGACGAACAGCGGCACACGTTTTTCTCGATAACAATGACGCACAGCCGCACACGTATTTGAGAATCTGCAACACTGGAATGTTCTATTATTTTGAATGAGTTAACCCTTAAAAGTATAAAAGTTGTGTATTTTACGTTTGAACGTAGTGGCAGCGCTCCGCCCTCCGTGGTTATCTACCGTGGTAGATAATGTAAAAGTAATAAGAGAGTAATGTAAAAGAATAGAGTTTAAGAGGTGGTCTAATAATGGAGGTCGTAGGAGGAGGAGGTTGAGGATGTATGAGGAATTACGGTATTGCTGTTTGAAAATAATTTGACTGTTTCGTCGCTAAAGTTATTAGTAAACTGTAGAATATTTAGAGACTGCCTGTAAGCTGTTACTGTCTTAGTAAGCAACAGCTACCAGACAGATTAGCAACAAAATATTTAACAAATCTCGTATTAATGGTATGTTCGGTTGGAATGGTAACCAAGACTTGGTGGTGATGTATTCATTGGATTGTATCATGGGTTAAAAAAGTTAACCCTTTCACCGATGAATCTATATCTCATTTTCATCGATAACACACAGGAAAACTGTTGAATATTTTGAAAATAATTTGATGACGCTAACGTTATTAGTAAAACTATTTTTTGTTGAATATTTTGATTGACTTTTAACCGTTATTACATGCAAATTGTTTTTTAAGAACCTTGTAACTTGAATACTTGCTAGATTTATCCTATAATCAATATGCCGAGACATAAATGTTTTGAATGTGGTTCAACTTTTAATAGGTCAAATGACCTGAAGCGGCATAAGATCCGATTCCATAACGATGAAGATAGCGAAAATCTAGACAGTGAAGATGAAGAAATGACAGAGACGAAGAGTGAAGATGATGCGTCAGCGGAGTCAGAGAGTGAAGCCGGTAATGACTCAGCGGAGACTGAGAGTGAAGATGAAGGTGAAGATGAAAAAGAAGACATAGGCAATGAGGAACTATTTACCATATTCCAAAATATTAAGCAGGTCTTAGACGCTGAACAATCAGGTTTAGAAGATGAGGATGGCGAAGTGGACACAGACCCGCATGGTGTAGGCAATGTGCCTATTTCCGTATATGTTGATGCTTTAGTTACAAAGTGTATAGATATAATGCTCCAGTCGAGAAGATTACAGAACTCTACACTCATTAAAATAATTCGTCAGGAAATTAAAGATTTTATCGACGAGGGGTACGCATACGATGAAGCAGTCTTCTCAGCTTTTCGAAAACGAGAGTTTCTGACCAAGAAGTACATAAGGAACCATCTAGATGCTGAGGATAATGATGATGATTCTGTCGGCGATAGGTCTGATCCATAAGGAATCAGTCATCGATAAATGGATCTCCAGAACATTGACTATTTGTTTATGCTACTGCCCACATCCCTCGATATACAAATCGGAGTGCTGATGCTGTTGGTGGTGGTGGCGGTGGTGGGGTTGGCAGTGGATGAAAATAGGTGTTGTGGTGGATGATGGTGGTGGGGTTAATGCTTGGTGGTGGGTGTTGGTGCTTAGTGGGTAGTGGTGGTGATGGTTATAGAGGGATGGTGATGGTGGTGATGGTGATGGCGGTGGTGATGATGGTCGGTATTGGTAGTAGGTGGTTGCGGCCGCAATGTCCAGACAATGGTTAGCCAACTATATTATTTTTTGTTGTCGGGGGTCTCAATGACTAGGTACTCATAATGCATTCATACTGCGTGTACCAAGACATGGTAATTTTTCCTGGTTGTATTACCTTTAACTGGCTGACTGGCGAGTTGTTTCAGACATTCCAGGGATCTACTTCCTAGCAAAATATTATGGAAACGATTTGAGCAAATGTTGATGCAGACAGTCACATTATTTTCAAAATATTCACTAAATAGCATGGAAATGATTTGATAGAAAGTTGTCGCTAACACCTCAGTCAAATTATTTTCTAAATATTCGTACAACGCGCATTGTCGGCCTTGTAAACATGTACGCTAGTATACCTCATCCCTCGTGCCAGGCAGCACCGCGCTAGCATACATCATCCCTCCTCCTCCTAACCCGTTCGACCTCAAGTATGCGACCACCTCTACACTCATTCCAGTGATGTTATTTTCTGATTCTTCAAACCTATATCATGGCGCATTGGTAGTTTAAGCGAATAGTTTTGATACTAATTTGACATAGGAAGCTACAATTCGCACTAGCGCCTTCGTGCGCACAAACTCTTAAAAAAGTGCTGTTCAAAGCGACAATTTGGCATAGGAAGCCACGATTCCGCTTAGTTTCAAAATACTTTTTTACTACAACCACGAGGGACCGCATCGACCACCTAATACGTTAAACGATACAAGGGTGCTCGTCATTATTCGTCAACGATGACGACGGTGGGCATTGTTCCCACTATTGTTATAACAATTTTTTTAATTTAATAATTAAATGACTGCCGCTTTAAAGATCACTCCTTAAATACGAGATGCATGACTATTATCTATATAATATTATGCATACAACATCGCTTGGCTTAGCTATATATTACCCGCATAGAGATGTACTTTGCTCTCTTTAGAAAATTTAATGACTGGTAGGAAGCCGCTTAGTTTCATGTATGAGGGTTTTAGATGAAAGTTAACACGTTTGCATACAAATTGAAGGATTAAAAGCGAATCATAGATGCTTTATGCGCAATAACGAGGTGGACAGAGAAAACATATTTCCCTGGATACTTTTTTAATGCGCACAGATTTTTATGCGCATAAACCATTTAACAAACTGATCCATCGCGTCTAGCCCGTGAACATATGCAAGATTTTCGCCTGCATGTATGCGTCATTATATGGAGGCCAGTACGCGACAGTTTTTGATAGGACGCTAGTCATCTCACGCGATATTCCTTACATTTTTTGTAGTAGAGCGATGTAGTATAAATTTAAATGTTAATGCACATTCGGCTAAAATGTGTTGCGGATTTGCGGGCTCGTGTTGCGGATGGCAACAAGTATATGCACATGCCTGAACACGCATACACGCCAAAATGCATGCGTACATGTGCGGCCACATGCGGTCCGCGTGTTGCGGATTTGCGGGCGTGTGTTGCGGATTGCGGGCGCATGTTGCGGATTGAGGCGCATAATGCGGACTTGCGGGCGCGTGTTGCGGATGGCAACAAGTATATGTACATGCTGGAACACGCATACACGCCAAAATGCATGCGTACATGTGCGGCCGCATGCGGGCCGCGTGTTGCGGATTTGCGGATTTGCAGCCGCAGTACATATATTCCTATAAATGGTACAAATTCAATGTCTAACTGCAGAGTAGTTAGGTAGCCTTAGGCAGTCAGATTTCATCTCACGTGATATTCCTTATATTTTTTTTGTAGTAGAGCGATGTGGTATAAATGTAAATGTTAATGTACATTTTGCTAAAAATGGCCAGCAGTACAAACTTTGACGGATCAGACACTGGGTATGTGCGATGTCATTGGTGTTCCATCGACATCCGCGACACCATATGCCGACGGTCGAAACACGAGAGGGTCTGTAGGCGTATGATCAAGAAAACAGAACCTAAAGAGATGGTGTACATCTGCAAGGAGTGCTATTGTCTATTACCAACCAAAAAGTATCCGCATGGGTGTCCTGTAATCGGTGATACTCTGACTGATATACAAAAAGCAAACATGACGCAGTTTGTTACCAAACTGACAACCGCGCCTGTGCAGATCTGCGAAGACTGAGACCTATCTCAAAACACGGCCCTTTTCAGGGCCCACAAATCATTCGAAAGAGAACTCTTTATCTGTTCAAAAAATAAAATAATGTAATAAAGTTTTCACACACAACAACCCGCTTCACACATGCATACGCAAACACACATTCTGATCCGTCAAAAGTCATCGATGGATGCTACTGTTCTAAATGGCCATCTGTACGCTATTGTTCATGGACGATTAATGCATTGCCATTGACTAGGAACGCATTTTGTTCATATTTTTTTTAAATTTATAATTAAATGACTGCCATTTTAAAGACATAAATACGATAGATAACACTATCTATATAATAACATAGGAAAACTTACTGTGTACGTGTCTGATTTTTTTTAATTAAATGACTGGGGAACACATTTTGCTCATATTTCTGAAATTTTAATAATTAAATGACTTCCACTTTAAAGAATCGCCTTAAATACGTAAGATAAAACTATATATATACACCATAGATCACTATAACCCGTGTAACGCAACGCTCTGATATTTTTGAAAATTAAATGACTGGGCGTTCGTTCATATTTAAAAACATTTAATAATTAAATGATTGACGCTTTAAAGACATAAATATGGTAGATAAAACTATCTATATAATATTATACAACATCGATCGTCAACGATGACCATTTCCATAACAATTTTGAAAATTTAATAATTAAATGGCTGCCATTTTTTAAATGACTTAAACCAAGGAGGGGGTTAATGGTGACTAAACCACCAGTGGCTTACAATCAATTATTTTCCAAATATTCGTACAGAGATATCGCGCAAGACGTTGCCTCGGCGAATACGCTAGCATATACGTCAGCCATCTTCCTCATCCCTCGCGACACCTCTACGAGCGACCACCTGCATTTTCTTAAAGGACCACCAGCCGAATAAAGGCACGCTCATGCGCGGAGAACAATGCCGAGCAGAGGGTGGCCGAGATAGAATTCCTCCCTCCTCCTTCGACCTCCGTTATCAGACCACCTCTCTCTTACCTAACATCGTCTAATAAGAAATTAAAATTTACACAGTCAAATCGTTTTCAAAATATTCAGCAACCAATCAATTTATTCAGCAACCAATCAAAATATTCAGCAACGGATTATCATAATACTCAGCAACCAATTATCAAAATATTCAGCTACCACTCAAATTATCAAAATATTCAGCAACAAATTATCAAAATATTCGTACATCGTGCATACCTTGTAAACAAGTACACTAGCATCGCCCTCATAATCACCCAGCAATATCAACTGAGGAGGAATGCTATATCATTCCGCCTCAACTGACACAGACAGTCAAATTATTTACAAAATATTCAACAGTTTTCCTGTATGGTATCGATGAAAATGAGATATGGGGAATTCATCGGTGAAAGGGTTAACTTTTTTAACCCATGATACAATCCAATGAATACATCACCACCAAGTCTTGGTTACCATTCCAACCGAACATACCATTAATACGAGATTTTTTAAATATTTTGTTGCTAATCTGTCTGGTAGCTGTTGCTTACTAAGACAGTAACAGCTTACAGGCAGTCTCTAAATATTCTACAGTTTACTAATAACGTTAGCGACGAAACAGTCAAATTATTTTCAAACAGCAATACCGTAATTCCTCATACATCCTCAACCTCCTCCTCCTCCTACGACCTCCATTATTAGACCACGTCTTAAACTCTATTCCTTTACATTACTCTCTTATTACTTTTACATTATCTACCACGGTAGATAACCACGGAGGGCAGAGCGCTGCCACTACGTTCAAACGTAAAATACACAACTTTTATACTTCTAAGGGTTAACTCATTCAAAATAATAGAACATTCCAGTGTTGCAGATTCTCAAATACGTGTGCGGCTGTGCGTCATTGTTATCGAGAAAAACGTGTGTCGCTGTTCGTCATTCTTCTCTAGAATGCGTGTCGTTATAGTCGCCATTGTTCTCAACATTCCATTCCGCAAGCTTTTCTTTTGTTCTCCTGAAAAACCCATTGTTCTCGAAGACCCCCTGCTGGGAAGAACAATAACGCTCAGCCGCACCCTTAACTACTCGGCTGCTCCTTGGAAGGCTCCACCAGTGAGCCAACTCACCTCTGCAATCCTGACCCAGAAGCTCTGATCAAGGCTTTCATGGATGAGATTACCAGGCGAGCACACAGAATCCGTACAGATGTCAGGGCACAGTTCATACCTTTAGACCTTGACAAGCTCCCAAAACGACAGCAGCGACTGATTACCGAGTGGTGTGTCCAAGTTCCGGTGCTAGGCTTCAACTCTGGCCGCTATGACCTAAACCTGATCAAGAAGCACTTTGTGGATGAGCTGACCAACAGTACAGGCACAGTGAAAGTCGCCAAGAAAGCGAACCAGACAATGTTCCTCATCACCCCGGAGCTTAGGTTCCTCGATGTCTTGAACTACCTTGGCCCAGGAGTCTCCTACGAGGCATGGATCAAAGCCTATGGGTGTACACAGCAGAAGAGCTGGTTCCCATATGAATGGTTCGACACACCCGAGAGGCTTAATTATCCTGGACTCCCCAACTACCCAGCATGGTGGTCTAAGCTCAAGGGTGGCTACCTCCTGAAGCTATCGGAGTGGAAACAGTGCAAACAGACATTCAGAGACCATGGAATGCGGACGTTTGCCAACTGGTTGCGATACTACAATAACTTGGATGTCAGTCCATTCATCGAAGCCCTAGAGCGGATGCGGGAGTTCTACACAGAATGAGAAATAGACATCCTCAAGGATGCTGTGTCTCTCCCAGGAATGTCTCTGCAGTACCTCCTACCTGGAACCGCTCAGCACATGCCGGATGTTAGCCTCTACTCTCCGGGCAAGGAGGCCTACGAGATGCTGAAGGACGCGGTTGTTGGAGGGCCCAGCATCGTGTTCACCAGATACCATGAGGCAGGCGTGACACGCATCTGCCAGAGTGAGCGTGTCTGCCTACGACGCAAATGCTCTGTACTTGTCTACGATGTCTAAAGAGATGCCATGTGGTAAGGAGACAGTACGGCAGTGGTCCGGTCCAGCGACGTAGCATGATTTAAGAAGGATCTGCTGGCTGACCACTGGTTCGGTTTCGCTGAAGTGGACATAGAGGTTCCTAAGGCACTGTGGGCGAAGTTCGAGGAAATGCCACCTCTCTTCCACAACAGAGAGATTCCAGCTGAGGCAGTATCTGTTGAGATGCTCACATACCTAGAGAAAACAGGTAGGAAACGTCCCACAACCAGTAAACTAGTCGGCGCACTATCAGCCAAGAGGAAGCTCTTGTATGCACCGTCACTCAAGTGGTACCTCGCCCATGGGCTAGAGATTACAGCTGTCTACCGGACAATAGACTACAAGCCGCAAAGACCCTTTGAATGGTTTGTGAACAATGTTACCGATGCTCGTCTTACAGGAGATGTTGATAAGGGCAAAGTGCTCTTGGCAGATCTGTTCAAGCTACTAGGCAACAGTGCCTATGGGAAGCTCATCGCGGCTATAGAGCGTCACAGTAACACGACCTTCACCAAGGATGAACGAGCGGTAGATAGAGCCCTCCGCACTGCATGGTTCGAGGATCTCGAGGAGATCGGCGAGTCCTACAAACTCCAGTCGCAAGGCCAAAATCACCATTCGTCACCCCTTCCAGGTGGGGATAGCCGTATATGAGCTCGCGAAGCTGAGGATGCTGGAGTTCTCCCACGACTTCCTGGATCACTATGTGCCTCGTGACAGCTTCGAGTACCTCCAGATGGACACAGACTCTGCGTACATCGCAATAGCTGCCTCCAGCCTCGACGAAGTCATTCGCCCTGAGATGCGAGCAGAGTATGAGGCTCATAAGCGGGAGTGGCTAGCTTGGGACAAATGGTCTGGACAGACTCCGGGACTGTTCAAGCTTGAGTTCGAAGGCAACCGTTGTATCGCTCTCTGTTCCAAGTGCTACTACATGGAGAGCCTCGTTGGGAAGGTGAAATGTTCAGCCAAAGGTATGTCTAAGCGTCAGAACGATGTCTCTTGGCAGAGGTTCTTCAGTGCCCTAAACGGTAGCGTGGATAGAGCTGCAAACCGAGGCCTACGCATGCGCAACCAGGGAATGGTGACGTATGAACAGGAAAAACTCGGTCTCTCAGCCTACGGCATGTGTTGCCAGATGGTGTCCATACCGAGCCAATCGAGTACCATATCCCTCAGGCTCCTGGCGACGGTTGCAGCTGTGTGTCTGGAGGGACCACCTGATGCTCCTCCCGAACAAATGGACGTTTGGGACAGCTCTCTGAGCGTGCCAGATAGTACAGCGTAGGCTGCCCCTCCATCTCGATATACCTGTCAAGTGTGTGGACATCTAGCGACCAGTTAGGATCTGTTGCACGTCGTCGCCCACCTTCCAACTCACCAGGTTCATACAGGTACCGAACCAGAGCATAAGATGGAAGGCACACCTGTTCCTTGTCTGCTCCTCCGGAAGGTTGGGCAACAGAGGATCATTGGATAGCCTCTACTGGCTTCTTACCAGTTAACCGAGTTACCTCAGTATTGGATCGCTCTACCACCATGGGAAAACCTTTCACCCACACCCTGGACCGCTCTCCAGCCTGTGCCATCTCCTGGGCATATTGGTGTGCAAACAGTCTTTCTGCTGGTGTCCGATTCCACCGCTCGACGATTGCCTGGGCACGGTGGTGACCAACTTCACCTCGTCTAATCACCACACCATGTTCCCTCATGAGGGCCGCAGTCTCGCCTCTGAACTCCTTACCCTCATCCACCTGCAACAATTCTGGCCACTGGAGGGGATTTTCCGGATCCTCGTAGACACCCTGGAATACCTGGGCCACCTGGCCAGCTGACTTGTCTGTGAGCGGTGCTGCAGCCTTGTACCTGCTGGCGACATCGACGATGGTGAGGGCATACTTGTATGTCTTACGACCAACTGAGTAGTGTGGAAGGAATAGAACATCTGCCTGGTGAACTCTATTCGGGACAGTTTCATCGAAATGGGCATGCCTGATGTGCCATGGACGAGGTCTGTATATCTGCCACATCACCTGGCGGCTGAGCCACTGGCTAACTGTCTCCAATGTGAAGTTGTGGCCCTTGCGACGTACAGCCTCGAGTAGCTGGTGGGGCTCACGGTAATATCAACCAGGCTGATAGTAGAGTTCCTCAAGAAAGACCCTGGATTTCATCACTGACGTTCACTCCTCTCCTGTCATGCACGGTCTGGGTGAGGGTATCACTGACGTCCACTCCCACCCTGTCACACACACCCTGGGCGTATTCTACACAGACGAACAGACGGCCGTTATGCATTCGACTATCACTGAAGACCTCCTCAAACACCTCCGTACACCGGCGTCTAGTCTCTGCTGGATCCTCGCTGAATGGTAGCTTATCGACTAACCCTCGGAAGTTAAGTGTCTTGACCAGGTCGCATCCTTATATCACGGCTCTTAAATGTTCGATGGCCCTGATGGCCGCAAGTGCTATGGCAACATATGGTAGCCAAGGCCTGCGACTCCGAAGAACGTACCTACCCCTGAGGCGATGGCTGGTATGGCTTCAGAAATCTTCTCCACACCATGGAGAGCATTGTTGGCGATCTTGCGGACCGTCTCGCCCGCCTTCGTTGTGAACAGAGCGATCAGAGCCCAAACTGCTGCCAGTGGACCGATAGAACCTTTTACGTAAGTGCGATAGATTCCTTTCGCTCTGTGTATGAGCTTGCGGGATTCAGGCTCATCACCCGCGGTCTCTGCTACATCATAGTCGTCTGCATCCTCCTCATCATAGTCCTCGTCATAGTCCTCGTCATCTATATCCTCGACTGGATCTTCATACGCCTCTGGTTCATACATACCCGTCGCCAGCTATATAGTAGCTTTAAACTGTAGTCTATTGCATGGCCTCCGCAATCTTGAATGCGGGCGTGTTTGCCTTAGTGAACTGGGGACTCAGCTTTGCCGACAAGAAGGCGGCAGAGGTCGAGCGTGAGCGTCATAACCAGGCGACGGAGAACCTGTCTAAGGAGAAGTTTGAGTACAGCAAAGCACTCGAGCATATGCGTCAGAGGGAGGCACGCCGACGACAACTCCGAGCTCAGGCCAACCAGAGCCTCAAAGAGGCAGATGAGAGTCTCGATGAGTACTACGAGGCTGTATCTCAGCCAACGCTCGACTATGAAGCATCGACAGGTCAGAAGACAGCAGAGCTTATAGTAGTGGTGGCAGCTGCAGCTGTGACGACAGGAGTCGTGTTCTACGCACGCTCAAGCTGAATACCTTATATGTTCGACATGCATACCTTAGCATAGCCAAAGTAAAGTACCGTCACACCTAATGAGCGAGTCCCAGCTATGAGGTTTCCGATGTTGAAGCTGAGCCGGTTGCCCTGATTAGGTGGGATGTTCCTGCCCCCGATGTGGTGACGGCCCTTGAGTGCTGACTCGAGGTCATCGCTTCCACTGGTTAGTCGCAGAAGTGCATATGACTTAGTTTTCTGTCTGTAGAGTTGGCAGTCAGCCAGCTCGTGTATCTCACCAAGAACATTGGTCCCAGCAACCACAAGCTTGAAGTCGTCTAGCTTATCCACCTCCTGGATGACTCCTCCCTTCTGAACCAGGACCGCAACAGCGACACAGTCCGATGCACCACGATGCAATGTCAGCTCTACCCGTTGGTTAGTTGTGGCTTGGACCAGCTGATCTTCTTGCTCCACATGCACGATCCGCTGTTTGGAACCCGTTTGCTTCAGTTCCTGGTCATTCTCGTCACGCCAGACATGAAGTCTTGGAGCATTCATCGTCGCATCTGCGAGCTGCTCAGTGTACACCCGGAGGAACAGCATATCCTGCATGGCAGCCGGATTCACGTGTGTGTTCTCGAGGAGGGTGAAGAGTGGAACTGCCACAGGCTTCTCGACACCTACCTCTAGTTCGAATTCCGTGAACCCCTCATTGCACCCCACAGCGTAGTACCCCTTTCCCTTTGCATAGAAGGTTGGTTCACGAGCCAGCGGACCTAGGACTTGGTACTCATCGTTCACATAGGTGGTGTCCACGGTGCTCTTGCTCTGCACGATCTCCCACCTGTTCAGAACCTGCGGGAGCTCTACCGTCTGTTCTATTGTGCTCTTAAGCTTGAACTCGAGTGTCATGCTCTTGAGCTCGTGGATCTGTGCTGAGATTGCAAAGTCAATGTACTTCCCAGCAGCGGACAACGGGTTCTCATCGTGTATACTGGGTCGAATGACTGTCAGGCAGTCCTTCCGAGGATCAGTGCGGTGCGATTCGCAGGTTCAACGGCCCCATCCAGATGTTGCACATACTGCAGCATATTTAAGGTCTGGGTATATAGAGGGGTTAACCGGCTGCCATGTTTGGTAAAGTTCTCCAGCAGATTATCTATAGGCAGTAGGACAAGTCGGCACGACAGTCGGCACAACAGCCACGGCGTGCACTGTCCCACTGTGACAGGGTCCGAGGCCTGCTTCGTGACATCAACATTATCCACGAGCGAGTCAAGATTACACCGCCGATGGATGCGGCGATACTGGCCGCCATAGAGGAAGGAGCGCCAGCTCGTAGTACAAAAGAACTCCTGACTCGGATACTCTACCGGAAGTTTGATAACACCCAGGACAGGACACTCGACCTACCTGTGGGCCAAACCAACAGTCCTGTTATTCTAGCTCTCCAAAATGCGAGCGTCCATAGCCAGGAAGAGCGAGAGATGCTGGATAGCCTCCAGTCTGGAGCAAATAACTACTTCAGGGAGGAGGTCAGTGCCGCTGTATCAGAGAGCCATGACACTGGTCATGCAAAAGGTACTCAAGAGGGGTTCACTGTTGGCCGCATGGAGGCTGTTGAGTATATCTTCAACGAAGAAGGGCATAGCAGATTGGACAGTGATCTGGCAGCATTTCTGAAATTCCCAGATAACTACCAGGACTACCTAATCAAAACCGCTCGCAAGGCAGATGCTAGTCGTGCATGGAAAAAGTGGGTCTTCCGTGAGCAGTTCCAGAAGAAGAGAGCCCTACCATCTGACCCTCAGTGGATAGAGTTTCAGCAACAGGCTTCTGACGAAATTCCTCAAGCTTCTGACGAAGTTCCTCAAGCTTCTGACGAAGTTCCTCAGGCTTCTGACGAAGTTCCTCAAGCTGCTGACGAAGTTCCTCAGGCTTCTGACGAAGTTCCTCAAGCTTCTGACGAAGTTCCTCAAGCTTCTGACGAAGTTCCTCAAGCTTCTGACGAAGTTCTTCAAGCTTCTGACGAAGTTCCTCAAGCTTCTGACGAAGTTCCTCAAGCTTCTGACGAAGTTCCTCAAGCTTCTGCCGAAGTTCCTCAATCTTCTGACGAAGTAGCAGTTCCTCAGCTTGAACGAAAAAAGTTGCAGCCGACAGTCTGTCAGTGATGACGCGTAGAGCAGGCTAGTTTCCTGGCTGGATTCAGCTTGTAGGTGAAGGTCTGTGCCTTTTCCAGAGAGGGCTTGAAGTGTGACAGCTCACCTGTCTCCTTGTTGCTGAAGATGAAGCGGTACAGCTCATCTGCCCTCTGTACACCTGCGATAAAGTCTGCTTTGGGCTCCTTGAGGGTTAGGCTGTCGTATATGGTCTCGAGCAGGGCACGTCCACACTTGGAGCTGAAGTATAGCAACCGGGCATTGTGGTGGATGTCCGGGGAGATATCGCGGGTGTACTTTTGAAAGAGGATGAAGACAGTTATCTTTGTGCGCCGGATGCGTCTGGTGATGCTGCTGAGGTAGGTGACTGTCTTCTGGTCCATTGCAGGGTCATCGATAACTAGAACAAGGGGTTCTGTCAGTCGGGCTGCCAGCAGCTTCTCCATCAGGGCTCGCAGGTTCTGTGTCTTGGTGATTGGACCATTGTACCATTGATCATTACTGTCAACCGCCTCAGCGGCGGAGTCAGACACCAGAAGGATGTCTTGAGAGTGTAGATGTTCGGCCAGGAGAGTCCGCAGCAAGAAGTTTTTCCCGTGGCCTGACGGGGCAATGATCAGCACCACCTCGCCAGCATCGGCCGGCCTACTGTCGAATGGTACAGACATGCGTGCGGAGGATGGTTAGCACTTGGTCGGCGGTAGCCTCTTCTATATCTGGGAGACTAAACGGCAGTACTTCCTGCACTAGCTTTTGCGCCTGCAGTGTGGGTAGTGTTGTACCTCCGGCGGATACGAAGGATGCGATGGAGGTGTCAAGCATGAAATCCCAGCAGCAGCTGAGAAGATAGCGTAGAGGGCCTGTGTCAGCACCCACAGTTTCTAGTACATCCAGTATCTGTACGATACATGCTCGGGAAGTCATGCCTATTATGTGAGCTTAAACGGCAAACCAAAGAACCCTGACTTCCTCACCTCTGGTAGCTGGAGGCTGGTGGCAGCACCTTTTTTGCCATCGACAGTGATATTGCTCAGGCCGATGGTGCCTACCCTGAGATTCTCTCTGTCTTGTTGGAAAGAGCTCCGTGGTTTCAGGAGATCCTTAACCAGATCTTGTGCATAGGACTCAGCCATAACCTTGATGGCACCAGCCTCGTCGACTCCGAGCATACCTCGCATCGTTTCCCTGTCTTTGATGCCCATCCCCTTGTATACAGTCTTGGCCTTGTTAATGGCCGATTGTCCTACTGTATCAGTGTTCCCGATGAGATCTCGGGCTGGGATGGTACCTCCGATCTCCCGCGGGTCTCCCTTCTCATCGAAGTCTAGGAAGCAGATAGGGGCAACAGTGTCCTCTGAACCGAGGCATGCATCGCCCAAGTGAGCAAGATCGCCTAGCTCTTTGCTTTCCAGGTCTGTGAGTGACAGAGTCATAATTCTATACAGATGGCTTAAACCCACTAGTCATACTTCAGTGAAAAGGAGGACCACGCAGTCGGCCAATGGAATAGGTAGCAGTGCTCAGGGTTCCCTGCAAAGCACGCCTTGTGGGTGGTCCACCATTCCTCAGGCCGTGTGTTGGGCTACACACTGCCCTCCGGCATGCCATATGCTGCAGGGGTCTCGTCATCTCAATATTCAGAGTAGGCGACGATGATCTCAGCCATTGCACTCGTTGCTAGCCCTAGAACCGCGGCCTCCATTAGTGTAACACGTTCACCCATGATCTTGGCAGCGGCAGTGTAGGCGGCACCACTGAGGGCGATCTTTGGGATGGGGTGAGTTATTCCGAGACAGTGGCCGGCCACCCCACTCACCACGGTAGTGAGGACAGTCGCAGTGGCGGCAGGAAGAACCTCATTTCCCCCTGTCATCTTCACGATGGGCACATTCGCCACCACGTTACTGGCGACATGGACTGCCAGAGGTTTTGCTTTGGTCAGTAACTCCTGTGCCTTGGTTCGCAGCAGGTTCTCCCACCTTCTGAAGACTCGCCTGGCTCTCGGGCAGTTGCTTCATGATCTGTACCGTTGACGTCATTGTTTAAGCCCTGAGTATACAACACAGTTAAACGCCTGTGTTCCTTGTTGAGTGAACTAATAAGATCTTCCCAGTTTGCATCTGCTAGGGCTCCGGGTTGGTACTCAGGAATATTCATTTCTTTATTGAGACATCTTAAATATGTCCGCGCTATGCGAGAAGTACTATGAGGTCTTCCGGAGGGAGCTGAAGGCCTACAAGAAGAAGACGCCAGATGAGCTCGCGCAGCTCTCCGGTGCTGAGCTGACAGAGGAACTGACAGCTGTGAAGCTCTATCTAGGATTTGGTATGGGGAAGATCTGCTTCCTTAAATACCTTATCATGGGCGGGAGTGTCGTCGAGCAGCTCCTGCGGGCTAAAGGTTTCTACAAGGATCGGGAGTATCTGTCAGATGTGTTCCAGCAGTTGCAGACCTCCATGGCCTCACCTGCCTCAGAGCTGAACAAGGCTCTGCGATACTACAAGCTGGAAAAAGGATGCGCTGCGGAACCCTCCAGCCCTTGGATGTGCATGTTGGCAGCGTGTATAGGGGCTGTAGGGCAGGCCAAGCTGGCTCAGTGTCTCACCGTGGTCCCCACCGCTACTGACGAGAGTCAGGATAGCTGATTTGCTAGCGGTGGAGTAGGCTGATCCCGAGCACCACGATAGCTAGGCCTGACACCACTCGTAGAGCTGCCACGGGAAGCGGTGGCGTGTCGACTGGCTGCAGTGTCTGGGTTGGCGCTGCCATGGGTAGCAGCGTGTCGACTGGCTGCAGTGTCAGGGTCGGAACGACTGTATGGCCCGTAATACGTGTAGGTGTGTTGATATCCATGTTGAAGCCGAAGTGGACACCGGGAGAACTCCCCTCGACTATCATGTTGTTATAGCCCCTGACTTGGAGGTCCTCGATGTTCACGATCATGTTGCTCGGAATCAACCGTAGGTGTGGTGAAAAAGCAAAGTCAAGTTTGCGACGGGCCTTCTGCAACCCCTGCTGGAACTTAGCAATAAGACTGCTGGGATCTGCCACGATGATCATATCCTCAACGAGACTGATGAACATGGCCTGGACCTCTGCTCCGCTGACACCATCTATGGAATGACGCAGCTTGGTCTGTCCTGAAAGGAGGCAGTAGCACAGTGCTTCCAGGGACTGGTTGATCCGAACGATCCCTGCCGGTGTGAGGCCTGAGGTGGTGTATGGGACAAAGAACTTCCACACATCTGGATGGTCCTGCCTGATTCCGGTGATGTGCATATTTTGCACTATCGCTCCAGGGTCGGAGTCTGGATCGATTGAGAATGTCACTGTCTTCCGACGGCCTACTCGTCGGGGTGTTCGATAGGGGAATCCTGAGTAGTCATGTCTCGGGTCACCATACATAACCCCTAGACCGCTGTTGTCGCCGCCATGCCACCGATAGTCTGGGCGAGCTCTGAACTCTCTCTGTAGTCTGCTGGCCGCTGAGACGCTATGACTGTTGAGCTGTGGGTCGAAGTCGTTTGTATCAGGGAGGCTTGCACCCAGCTCATAGAGGATTCGTCGCACAGTGAAGTACATGTGGAATATGAGACAGCTGGCGATGAGCACAGCTTCAGGAGTACCAGAATAGGAGTGAAGCAGGGTGGAACTTACTCCACAGCCTGCCATCGCACACCACACGGCAAAGTTCAGCTGCTGATTCCAGTATGAGAGGCTTGGAGCAGCCATCCAAGTATGAGCTTGCTTCGCATCCTTGATGGTGATGGGGCAATCAGCGGTCGTGGGTTGACGGAGAAGCTGATTCGGGCCCGTCCATCTACTGTGATAGAGAACGGTGTTAGCCCTGGTATATCATCCAGTAGGCCTCTCAGGCCAGTCAAGGGTGTACCCAGGAGGGGCGGTTGGCTCCGGTTGACTGTCGTGAGGTTCAGTGGGAAGGCCATCTATACTGGTGTTCTTAAAGCTACCGTACAGGCAGCACATTATTTGTAGTCGTCTCGACTCCAGAGACGGTGAGGTGACCTCGCCGTAACATCTCGTTACAGTTGACACTGGATATACTACTACAGCTAATCAACTCCTATACGGCATTAACAATGTCAACTTGGAAAAGAATATTACGATATGTAACACCGTATGTCAATATATAGTCAATACCATCTGCTTTAAGTAACGTCCTATTTGTTAAATTAAAAAACATAAGCGCTAAATGCAAGCAACCCTACATGTGCAAGCATGGTGAGCACAGCATTAAGAGCTCCTCACCGCCTTACCTTTCTCACTCTTGTCAAATTCTTAGTTTATACACTGTTTCTCCTATTCCCCTCTCCTCTATTTCTGTCTCTGTTTCCCTAATTTACCAACTACTTCCACAGTGAGCGTATAATAAAAATTGGGCATAACCCTAGTTAACCCGCTTAGGTATGTAGATGGGACTGTCCGGCAGCCTTAATGTAAGCGCACGCTACAGGCGCGATGGCAACGCAACGGTGACACCGTACGATTTTGAAAAGTGCTCTACTGTGCGCCAGAGTGCGCTTGTGTCTTGGTACCAGGCAGTCTCTACAACTTGTTAGAAGCAAGCCCAAATGCCGTGCTATATTCAAAGATATAACCATTGCAGGGAAACCAATTTGGCAACGTCTGAAATCGCTATACGTAACATGGTGGTCCTGTCACTGAGAAGCAGAGAAAGATGGCTGTGATGAATTAGAAAAAACTCAACTTTCCAGTTTATCCATCGATCATATGACGTCATAACCAACTAAGTGACGTGAAACCCCGATCCGGTGACCCACCCTCGTTAGGGAGACACCTTCACCTATGTAGGTGTGGAAGGATGATCCCAGATTGTAGAGCTTTCGAACTTTCCCATCCCTTTTCACAACAGTGGAGAGGGGAGTAACCTCTATGTCAATGACTGCGGGAGGTCTATATAGGGGCAACCATGTTTGCCAGTTACCCCAGGTCCAGCGTGGTACCACACTTCTTCTTCTTTTCGTTCGCTGATCATACCGCCAGTCCTGTAAGTGACTATCGACCTGATCATAAGCATTAAGTGCGGGGATCCATGGTTTATTAGAGTGCGCCGTGCGGCCTGGAACCTCCGTCTTCAGCACTCGAGGTTTCTGTCAGGGTTACCTCACCCTTACCTCCTTTAGTCGCCTCTTATGACACGCAGAGGATACGGAAGGTGTATTCTAAGCCCCACCTACAGGGCGAGGGACCACACTTCATTCTTCTCAAACATGAACTGCAGGTTTGCCAGGGTCAATAGCAGACCCTCATGAGTCATCGGCGGGGCATTGCTCGAATAGGGTTTGACCAGATGAAAGCTGAGGTCGTCATTTAGGGTGTTGATGTCTGCCACCCCTGTATCCGAGACCTCAATCAACGGCTCGAGGATGTACTTCTTCTTCGGGAAATCATACCGAAACCCGATCTTGTGGCCATCTATGTTGCGGCCCAGACGCCCTTTCGACACATCCTTGAGGTCTGTGAGCATCTCCACCCCATCACCACCAATGGGGTGGAGGGAGAATGCCGTTGAGCTTGCTTCGTACTGTAGGGCGAATGGCTTGCCATCACTCTCTTATACCTTGGCAGCATCAACTGCGTACACATCTGCGAGGTCAGCAAGACCAGTCGAGTGAGCAAATATGGGTTCCATAGCACGCTTATAGGAGGGGTTTAAACGAGACATATAACCATGCCGATTGTCCGACTGCTGCTCTCCGGTGGTGAGAACATAAGCTCACCCTCTCTAGAGGGGAGACGGGTGGTACCGTACCGTGTAGAATGGGTCCTCATCGAGGTACCCCAGCGGGGCACAACATACATACACGCCGATGTGCTACATCAACCTCCAGGCAGTGCACACAGCAGCTCACTGGTAGAAGTCGGCCGGGACGTGATAGAGTATCTCCCAGGTGCCAACAGCAACCTATGGACAGCTATCAGTCCTAGCCTGTTCAAAACCTGTAAGTCACATGTTTGACAGCCCCTCCATTAACATATACGCCAGCACGGATGGGATATCGGATGCCCATTTAGAGTTTACACTCTTATTACTCATTGACCTGATATGATATCATACCAGCAATATCTGGCCTTGGCCGAGATGATGAACCCGATAGAGGATTGCCCATTCATAACCCCTGCACAGATAAAGGTCTTAAACGAACAGATGCCCGCACAGCAACAGATCTGTCAACAAGAAGGAGAGCGCCTACAGCGGGAGAACTGGTATCAACAGAACGCGCGCAGGGCAAGGAGGGACAGGGAAAATTTCCCATACTGGCAGGCCCTCCTGGAGGAGAGTAAGCGGGATGCAGGAGTCTTGACAGACGACGATTGGCCAGATGTCTTCGACGATGAGCCAAGTGTCTTCTCAGATGAGGATGAGCCAGAGGTCATACAGTGGGAAGATGAGATGGCGCGGGAGTGTAAGATCAAGAAAGCCATCCAGCGGCGGACCTACTATCTTTCTGATAAGGTGAAGTTCCAGATGTCACGTCTCAGAACGCTACTGGCACCCGACATAGTGCTGCATGACCAAGTTCTAAGAGACAGCTGTCTCAAGACCAAAAAGCTGGCACGGTTAGCCAGGCTCTCCACAATGAACCCTTCTATGACTCATAAGCAGGTGATGCAGGTGATGCAGGTTTAATCTCTAGATATAATGGCAACGTCAGAGTGGCAGAAGCAACCAGAACTATACCCCTCCCTGACTGATGACGAGGGCGGTACCATCCACGGCTGGCGACTCCAGCAGATAGATACCATCAGGCAGAATCTCGTCCATGAGGCAGAAAAGTACGGCAGAATGTGCAGTCGATATAAGACAGCCTACAACGTCCTTGCGCGTACAACCACTGCTGCGGGTGTGATTGGAGCCAGTGCTGGTGTGGCAGCTGTGGCCACTCTCGCTACAGGGGTGGGTGCCCTCGTCGCCATCCCGCTGGGTGGCGTGACACTAGCCGCCACTGTCTTGGCCACGGGCCTGGGGGTGGGGCAGCAGCAGATCACAAGGAGGTTAGAGAAGCATGCTAAGTACGCGACACTAGCACAGAGTATGCTACGGGCTATCGACGAGTCTGTGAGCAAAGCGCTCGAGGATGGCCAGGTCACCGATGAAGAGTACCACCATATATTGAAGGTCTAAGCCCTGTACCACACTGAGAAACCTAAAGTGCGACAGCAATACGTCAAAGGCTCCAGCGGGTGGGTTGATATGGAGGAGTTAAAAAACGAGCTTAGAGTGAAATGGGCGGGTCATAGCTAAAAGTGGAAGGTCCACTCCCATGGCTCTGCTGACTCTAGCTGAAGACAAAAATACCAAGCTGTATATTGACAGCATGACTTTGTTGGTGGCCATTTGTGATTTACATCTGTACTTGGCATACTTGGTGAGTGTGCTTTAAGAGTCATATTATCAAGTACCAGCAGTCTCTCTAAGTAACTGCAAGGTTTAAAATGTTGATGTTATTGCAGCCAGGCGATATGCTTCTCTGACGATTAAAAGCAAATAGGCCTGTCTAGAAGAAGAAGAAGAAGAAGAAGAAGAAGAAGGAGGAGGAGGAGGAGGAGGAGGAGGAGGAAAAAGATTCAGTTTGCTCTGGCAGAGAGCAGAGATGTTTGGAGAGAAGAAAAATATGGATCAAGGGCACTGCTTTTGCATTTAACTTTAAAGAAGCACAGGTTCCATGGAAGAAGCCCTCTAGAAGACAATAGGCTTTAGTCGGAGATAGGCTTCTTGAACTAGAAACCCGATTATTGGGGAGCAATGGTCACGAGATCTTGTGTAGCCTGGTGGATATAGAATTCAATCAAAAACCAACTGAAAAGAGTTTTGATCTACTCGCATCTTTCTGTAAGCTGGACAGGGATCTACTCGAGGCAGACTGCCGTTTTAAACAACTTTAAGTTCGAAAACCTATCGACAAACTTCATTACAGCATCTTAAGTTTATGACACCATGCATCAGACTGAACCCATGCAGATGCTTACATAACTGTCGAAAGTGACACAAATATTTGCAGTGGTACCAGCAACTTCATGTACAGCAGAACCTACATTCAATGACTTACACATGATGAAGATATGCCTACGAAACACCACAGGACAGGAAAGATTAAACAGCATTTCCCTAATAAACATTGAACGTGCATACGCTAACAAGACTCTTGAACATGACATGTATAAGTTAATTTGTGTTTGTTAGAGGAAAGGCAGCCATGCTTATGTCGTTCGAGCTATGTTTAATTATTTAAAGTAGCAGTTTGCAGACGCTGCGATTTGATACTTTAAATACTTGATTGCCAGTGGCCCTGTAGTGGTAGTGATTAAATCAGGGCCTTGTAAATTTACATTTCACATTACTTACAAATGGCTATGGATCCATTCTATGACGGTTGGGCAAACAGTTTCACCCTCACCATGAAGTGAAACATTTACAACTCTCATTTACATTTTGAAATGTGGTAATTCACCTTTCCAGAGTATCCAACAATCAGCTGACGTCATATGACGTCATAATAAGCTAAGTGGCGTATAGGATAAAGTCATAATCATTACGTCATAAATTATTCTATTTGGCCCGTCTTTATCTCTTAATAGTCCGACATGGTGTACGAATTGTATGGCAGCAACAGCGCCCTGTCAAATTAGTTCCAAAATATCCAATAGCTTGTATAGTTTTCTGGAAATTGATAGTCAGAGAGTTCAGAGATTGGTCGATCTCAACACGAACGAGGTGTGGGTCATAAGCCGCTATTCTGTAGACTTACTGCTAACATGCCTACAGCTGTATACTTTCTTTTCCATTTCCAGTAGTTAGAACAGAATGCTCATTTTGAGGTCTCAATATCAAAAAGCTTGAATATTCATGATGATGATGACGATGATGATGATGAATATTCATGATGATAATGATGATGCATATTCATGATGATGATGATGATGATGTAGAAATTCAAGTCCCACTATTAAGTCATGTTTCATGTTGTTGTGGTTCTTAAACTTTGACAATATATTACACTAATAAGGAAGAATATTCTTATCCAAAGAATCCATAAGTAGCAACTTTGTTGGGAAACTAAGTCATCAAGGATTGCGGGCTGACATCCGCATACGGAGGCAACTCTGATTATGTCTAACCTTCTTCAAACAAGAAACTGTGCTCGACATCCTCGGACGACACGATCTTCACCCGAGCTTACCATAGCTACGTGGAATGTACGTGGTCTGAGTGCAACATCAGAGGCAACCCTTAGGTGCAGACTGTGAACATCATAACATCGATATTACATGCATTCAAGAGACTAAAGTAGCTAAGCACTCAGAGCAGCAACTACAGACAGACCATAAGCTAGTGCTCATAGAGCAAAAACAGGCCACATACCGGGAGTAGGCTTCGTAATCGAACCGATGGTATTGGACCATGTCATTAGTTTTGGATACGTCAGTGATCGTGTTGCATTTATCGACCTGGATATGCCTACGCAAAAACACGCCATCACTAAGTGTCGCATTGGCAACGCATATGGCACAACCACCGAAAAAGTCAAGGAGAATCCGGTAATATTAGATTCCTTCTATGCAGAACTGAGCTCCGCCATTACAGTCTCAACTAGATGGCAATTGTTCGTGTGTGGAGATTTCAACTCCAAGCTGGGAAAAATCTGAATTGCGGACAAATGTTCATGACTTGACTTATGCATGGGATCGTATGGAGCGGGCACACGCAACAGCAAAGGAACTGCACTGGCGACATTCCTTAGTTTCAATGGCCTATTTGCCACAAACACGGCTTTCAAACACCTATGCCGTCAGTGGACAACATGGACCAGACACATTGCTGATCGCAAAGCCCCAAAGGGTTCTAATGCTACAAAAGCTGTCTTCAAGCAAATAAACGTCATACTATGCAAGACAGAAGCAAAACTCTTACTCCGGAACGCTCATTTGTATGGAGGCACAGCCCTCAATTCTGACCATAATACAGTTATTACACGCCTTCAGATGAACGATCTCTACCTAACATACAAACGCCATGACAGACAAGAGGGTAGAGTCATCAACAACCCACCCAAACTCATCAGCGACACTGACACTCAAATGCCATACAAAGAGGCCCTCGGGGAGCAGATAGCTAACATCGACGTCAGCTCCGATCTAAACGAAGCCCTAACCAAAATACTGAAATCTATTGAATCATCAGCTACCAGCACCATAGGTATGCTTAAAAACAACCAAACTAGGTATACTGACGACCCTCTAGTAGTAACACTGTCATCAGAGCAGAAAGCATTATGGCTGCGCATCTATTAAAGTAGCCAAGATGAAGACCGCACCAAACTACGCCTGGAGCGCAATAACATTATGCCCCACATTGGCGAATGCTTAAAAGATCTTACTATTCATCAAGCAGACTCCCTTAGCAGATAAACTCACTGCCACGGATGAGTGTCACAAAATGTTTCGGGCAGCCAGAGCCCTGATAGTTACTGACTACACACCACCACTCACTGTACACAACTCTGAAGGACAGTTTTTTGGGACTGACCTAGGAAAAGCCGACGCGATTCGAGAATGGTTCAAGGAACAGTTCACTGACAACGATGGTGAGCCCTTGCACCTGTTCTCAGGAGACCCCAGGCCATTACTAACACCAATTAAAACAGCAGAAGTTGAGAAAGCACTTAAAGCCCTGTAAAATGGACGTGCATCTGGACCTTATGGCATGATCAATGAAATCCGTGCGGGAAGCTAGAGATGGAATATGCCGACAAGATAATTTACCACTGAAATCACTAACTCGGTTACAAAGCCAGTCATGCCAGTGGTACAATTTTCAAAAGTTGTCTGTTCTTGGTCTGCAAATTGGCATTCCTCAAGACCACTACTCCACTGCAGAGGCTGGTTTTGGTCGGCTTCACCATGAAAGGGTTAACCCTTTCAATGACAAGTCCAAGTACATTCTGTGTAATATGTAGCATATTTGTCCAATATTTTGAAATTAATATGACTGAAAGCAGTTGCTGCCCAAGGCAGCCATTAGGCAGCAATGACTTCCAGTCATATTTATTTTTATTATATCCAGTAGATGTCCTCTTTGTTAAAGGGTTAATGATCATACTGATCAAAAACCAGCATTTAGAGTTGCTTTGAAACTTGAGAAATGTGCATTTGTTGGCCAAGAAGACTACTTTAGAGATTGTACCACTAGAATGACTGGCTCAATGACGAAGCGAGTCATTTCAGCGGTAAATTTTCAAAAAATAGTATCTTGGTCTGCCTACAAATGAATGTACATAAAGTAACAATTTGAATTTTCTTGCAATTGCTAATGTTGGGAAATCTTTTTATTTAGAACATACATGTAATATGTTGCTTATATTTCAGGCAACATGTCAACCATAGAAGGTTTCATCACCAGGCATTCGATCGGTTGCTGTATCCAGTCCAGCGAAGCATTTACATATGCAAATACAATCTTGTTGACAATACCAGATAATTGTACATTTGAGCAGAGTATGCTGTACTTTGTGCATTCTGGATGCCAGCCAGAGCTTTGTAAATGGTGCATAGTATGGTGATATGTTAAGAATGTAATCAATAATGGAGTTAAATTCGCTTCATAACTCAATGCCACAGCTAATATCACTACTTGTAATTGGCACCCATACTGGATTTCTGACCCATTGTCCATTTCGACAGGGTTCTTTCACAAACCTACTTCGATTTACTTATGAAGTTTTGAACCAATCTGAAAAAACAATCGCAATATTAACCATTGGGAATCGGCACAGTTGTGGCTGGTCTCTGCTGGACACGCTGAATTTGCAACAAATCTTGAACAATGGCAGTCTTGTAAAATATATTTAGAACTGATGATGAGACTATAATGACAGTCAAAATGTGTAACATCATCAGCAGATCTCTTCTGACAGAGGGCTCCAGTGTAAATGTTCATTCATCTGGAGGACTTTGAACCTAAATAGTCCAGTAAAACTACAAATTAACCTAGAACAAATTGCAACAGAATTTATTTCTTTTCTGCGGCATTCATGGGACCGCCAGGTGTCACATATCAAAAGTCCTCCAAAATCCCTCCATGGGAAAGTGGGTAAATTCGTATATTTAGCTACCACCATTATCCGAATAATGAAACTTCCCTTACCTGCTTCATTCCGCAAATAAACGAAGTAGAAATGTTGTCTAGGCTCTGAATTTCATGGTCACGGAAGACAGTAAGCAATTGGCAATATTGCCTTGAACCACTTGTACAAATTCTCCAAACCACAGATTAAATATGGTTGTATGCACAGAGCCGGGGTAATTTAAAAAAATTATATTTAAAGTAATTTTAGTTTTGTTTTTCGCTTTTAAAATTTTATCTAAAATAAATTGCATTTTAATTTTCACTTTTATCTCACAATTTGAATAAATTTCTATACAATTCAATCAGAATATGGACATGGATTTAGATACATGCGTTATTTGTAACCAGAGCCTAGAAAATGGCTCACAAACTGTTAAGCTTCGAGTTAAAGGCTGTGACGGTATTAACAATGCTAGCAGAGCCCGTGAAAGCGATGTCATAGCTGAAGTAGGACAGAGGGTTCATGTAAAATGTCGACGGGAGTTCATTGATCCCAAGCGGATTGCCCGTGATGCAGAGAAAATTGAACAATCTCCGCCAACCATGTGAACACTCCGTTCAGAAAGTCCAACATTCAATTTTAGTGAACATTGTTTGCTATGCGGATACCCTGCAAAAATTCAAGATGGAAAGAAACGTGGCTATGATATTTATCCAGTAAGTACTCATGACTTTCAATGTAGTATCGCCGAGGCCTGTGAGCAGAGAAAAGACGAATGGGGCAAACTTGTAGCTGGGCGGCTTGCCTTCACGCCGGATTTATGCGTTGTCAATGCAGTATACCATCAAAGCTGCAGCGTAAATTTTCGAACCATGAAAAATATCCCTCAGCTGCACTCATCTTGCTCATCCCAAAAACATGGAAGGCCAGAAGACTTGGACAGAGTAAGAGCATTTAGTGCGACAATGGCATTTCTTGAAAATAATGATGATGAGCAGTTGACCCTGTACGACCTCGTTAATAAAATGCAAGAGTATCTCGATGATAAAGAGAATAAAGCATACAGTACAAAATACATGCAGGATAAAATAAAAGATAATTATGGCGATGAAATAGTTATTAGCACTGTGAATGGTAAGCCAAACATTGTTACCTTTCGTTCTAAAGCATCTACAATTTTGACTGACTTCTATAAGGAACAGAAGAGAAAGGATTCCAAATCAGAGAGCATGCTAATCATCCAGACAGCTGCCAAACTGCTTAGACCCGATATTAAGTTAATTGATTCATGCACATCATCTGAAAGCTATCCATCAAGGGAGCAAATGAGTGACCCAGTAAAGGCATTGAATTATTTACCAGAGACACTGCGGGAATTATTGCGGATTTTGTTTACTGGAAAAGACACAGAAATGAAACAGGCATCAGTTGGACAGGCTATTATGCAAGGAACTCGTACTAGAGTTATTTTGGCACCTTTGCAGTTCGGGCTGTCATGTGAGATGCACCATAAATTTGGATCTAGATTTATTGTTGACACCTTGTACAAGCACGGATTTGGATGTTCATATGCGGAGATACAGAGGTTTGAGCACAGTGCATCACTTCATGGTGGAGATCTACCACAGCCATTATCAGGCGAGTTCATTCAGTTTGTTGCCGACAATGTGGATCACAATATTTGCACAATAGATGGGCATAATACATTTCATGGAATGGGAATCATTGCATCTGTTACACCAGGAAACCTTTCGTGCAAACTTATTCCAAGGATAAATGTAATATCTGAAGATATCAAGCAAGTTGGCAAGATCTGTATCGGGAACTTTGAGTCTCAGCATACCAGGAACTTCCCATTGACCTTTAAGGAGTTAACTGCGATGGAACAAACAGACCCAACAGCTGACATTGACATCCTCTGGGATTTCTCTTTGTTTCTGTGTTCAAGGAGACAGTCATGGTCTGGCATGATGCAAACTGTTCACCAAGGAGTTTATCCAGGTAAATCGTCTGTTATTTTCCTTCCGATGATAGATCTAGAGCCAAGTAACATGACCTGCATCTTTTCCACTTTGACTTATGTTTGTGAACAGGCAAACCGATACCATGTTGCACCCGTGATTACATTTGATCAGCCCTTATTTTGGAAAGCTATGACTATCATAGAGATTGAGCCGAGCTGGAGTCCATTAAAGCAAATTATTCTAAGACTCGGAGGTCTTCATATGGAGATGAGCTTCCTTGGCTGCATTGGTCACTTAATGGCAGGAAGCGGTCTTGCGCCTATTCTAGAGGTAGTCTACGCTGAGAATGCTGTCAAACACATTCTTAGTGGAAAGGCAATTTCTCGAGCAGTTCGAGGACACCTCATGGTTTTTGCTTCTCTCAGTACAATCTTGATTGCAAATGCATACAACCTACCACTACCTACAATTGCAGATGCTGAAGTTGACACAGTAGAATATTCCGCTGCAATGCATTCAAAAGAATTGTTTGACAATGATGATAATGTTGCAGGACATGAAACGATTGAAAGTTCCCTAAATAAAAGTCTGGTTAAAGTTGGAGAGCTCTATGATGACATTATCAAAAATCCGTATGTAGCTACAAGATTGTCCTCGGAAAATGCATTACATGATGTCAAGGACAAACTAGACTCAGAGAAGGTGGTCATGAAAGATAAGAGGACTGCACGACTCTGCCTTTTGTATATGGAGTTGGTTGACATTCTGCGCAAATTCATTAAGGCAGAACGAACTGGTGATTGGAACATGCACCTTCAGACCGTTCGTGCGATGCTTCCATATTTTGCAGCCGCTGGGCATAATCTGTACGCCAAGTCTGCATATGTATATTTACAAAAGATGTTAGAAATACCTGAAAGTCATCCAGATATACACACCAGCTTCCTCAATGGTCATCATGTCATTCATCGAAGTGATAGGTATTGGGCAGGGTTATCTACTGATCTAGTTATTGAGCAGGTCCTTATGAGAAGTGTAAAGTCAAGTGGTGGTCTAACACGAGGTCGTGGAATGACAGAACTTCAGGGTCTTGTTTGGTTGTTGTCTATGCCCGCATGTGCAGATGTGTGTAATGCAATGCAAGAGCTCTCTGGGGTAAACTGTGATTCAAGTGAACAACACAAAGATTCCACACAATCTCGAATAAAGCATGATATGGATGATACTTAGAAAATTCTCAAAATCCTTAGTGAACTGAATCCATTTGGACCAGACCATTCTCTTAGAGGACTTGTTAGTGGATTGTCTGCACATGAATCAGTCAATGCTGACGATGCTAAAGATATTGGAGAATCAATTATTAATTCGATGTGTGGCCAATGTGTATCAAGCATTTCGTTCCAGAGAAAGAGACAAGCTATTACCTTAGCATCCAAAACATCTCTCAAGATTGATGATGAATGTGTACAAATTGATCCACAACTCCTATTTCAAAGACTCAGTTTAATTGCTACAAATGGATCAAAAGGGAATCCAGCATCTTGTTTTGAGTATGAGTTGTGCACTCATCCGCCCGCACTCTTTGATAGTGCATCTCTTCCATGGGAAGCAAATAAGCCGGCACTTGCTGATGCATTGTGGAAATTAATTCAAAATGAGGATGCAGTCCTTCCAGATTCTGTCCACTATGTGCTTGATGGAGGAGCTCTATTACACCGTGTTCCATGGCAGCGTGGAGAGACATTTGCAAATGTTTGTCAAAGATATGTAAAATATTGCATAAGCAAATATGGAAAGGCTACAGTAGTTTTTGATGGTTATGACCAAGGCCCAGACATAAAAGATGTAACACATAAGAGGCGAACTCGTGGATCAGGCGCAACTGTTGTACTGACTCCGCAAACAGTTATAACTCTGAGTAAGCCTGATTTTCTTAGTAACAAGCAGAACAAACATCGGTTCATATCAATCTTAAGTTCATCTCTCGAACAGGCTGGATGCTTAATGATAAAGGCAAGCGGTGATGCTGATGTCTTAATTACGCAAACGGCTGTCTTGGCTTCAAAGTCAACAAATACTGCTCTTGTTGGAGACGATACCGACCTACTGGTGTTGCTTCTATACCATACTGATATGAATGGCTGTCAGCTATTTTTCAGACCAGAGCCAAAGCAAAATGCAAAGAAACCCCGACTGTGGAATATCAAAATGGCAAAGAAAAAACTCGGGTTCTGTTTGTGCTCACAGCTGTTATTTATCCATGCTATCCTTGGCTCTGACTCAACATCTAGGCTTTATGGAATTGGAAAATCTGCATCCCTTAGCAAAATCCAGTGCTGCAAAGAACTCTCTCAAATTGCTGAAGTGTTTAGAATGAGTAATGCGAATAAAGATGACGTGATAAAAGCAGGTGAGAAGGCAATGCTTATTCTATACAATGGCACTTCAATGGATAGTCTAGTTGCTTTGCGGTACAAGCGATTCAAGGAGAAGGTTGCAAAAAGTTCCAAGTATGTTGAAGCACGAGATTTACCACCAACACCCGCATCCGCAAAGTTTCACAGTCTTCGCGTGTACTACCAAATTCAAGTTTGGAGAGGAGATGCTGGAGATATGGATCCAACAGAATGGGGCTGGAAAGTTCTCAACCACCAAATGCTGCCTGTTAAGACTGACATGCTGGCAGCACCTGACGATTTACTGTATTCATTTAGATGCAGCTGCAAAATTGGCTGTGAATCAAAGAGATGCACCTGTAGAAAACATGGGCTCAGCTGCACATCCGCCTGCGAAGACTGTAAGGGTCTCAGTTGCTCGAATTCAATAACGCTCATTGAGGAAGATGACTTGGATAATTGATGCAAGATGAAATTAGTAGAAACCAGGTACCTATGCCATACTATTTCATCTTAGCTTAGCTTAGAAACACACAATACCGTGACATAATAAAATATAATATGTATTGTATCAATATCAATGATGGTATTAGGTAAATTCATGCAAGTGGCAGAACACAATACATTTAATTTGTGGAGAATATGTCAATCGTATTCATTTATTACTAAAAAAAAGTCCAAAAATACCCAGTCACACATATATTACATACCGGTTTTAAAAAAACAAAGAAAAATGGATTTTTCAGGTGAAATGGCCCAAATCTGGTAATAATTATGCAAATTTTACCCTTTCCCCTATTGGAATTTTGGAGGACTTTTGATATGTTGTACATGATGGCCCCCTATACACTGGGCGAGGTAAAAAAAATTCTGTTGCAATTTGTTCCGGGTTAAAATATTTTTGGCCTAGATTGACTGGACTAAAACGCCTAGCACATTACACGAATTGTGCATTAAAAATCTGTTACTTATTTTGAAGTAACACTGAAACTTATCATATGGATGAATTGAATTTGTCTCAATCTACCACACCAGCACTGTTAACACAACCGGCTATAAAAACAGTCTTGAGAAATGTCCATTTACAGAAAAAGAAAAGACTATTTTTGAAAATTTACCATTGGAATGACTGGCTCGATAACAGAGCCAGTCATTTCAGTGGTAAATTAAAAAAAATAATGTTAGTCTGCAAATGGACTGAATATCTAAGGTATAGTGAATTTGACATTTTGTTGTAACTATCACTATCCACCAGTATAAGTTGGTCTGTGTCAATTAAAGGCTTTGAGAAATATGGAAAATTCAACATTTTATCCTAAACGGTTTATTGAAGGTATGGAAAACTTAAATGTCATCATGTGTGATTTCCATTTGCAAAATAATATGGTTAATATTGATACAAGATTATCACTATTATCTTTATTATTTTGCGAACTCGGCTACTAATTGTGAGTTTTCTACAAAATTGTGCTTTGAAATGGAAATTGATTGTCCAGAGGCTTCTTAAAATTGGTCTGGATTCTATAAATCAGTTATGGACAATGTATGGAATTTTATTCTGCAGGTCTATGAATCCTGTTAACGATGTAGTATTGTAACACAGCTTCTGGTATTGAAGAATGTCTTTGCTGGCCTAGAAAAGACTGTTTTTGAAGATTTACCACTGGAATAGCTGGCTAAGTTGATAAGCAAGCCAGTCAATTAATCTTGTGGCAATTTCTAAAAATAGTCTTGTTGGACTGAAAAAATGTATGTTCAGTGAGCAAAATCTTAGAATTTCTTGACCAATCTTGGCCATTAAAGGGTTAGTTGACCAATCCTGACCATTAATCCATTTAACACTTAAGCCGGCCAAAACACATTTTGCAGGGATCTTGAGAAATGTTCATTTTGCAGACCAAGGACTGGCAAGGCTATTTTTGAAAATTTCCTATTGAAATAACTGGCTCCATAACTGAGCCAGTCATTCCAGTGGTAAACTTGTCAAAAATGGTCTGCAAATTGACATTTTCTATGAGAAAATTAAAAAATTAATTGAACAAATTTGAGCACTAATGTAAAGTATTAAACTAAAAGTCTTGGCTCTCTTGGAGCTGAGTCAAGTAAGTCATAATGAACAGGTATAAGCATTTATTGCCAAATTGGTTGAGCCAAAAGCTCTAATTATGTATTATGCTATGGCTGGAATTATGTAAGATGAAAAATAGAGTTAATATTTGATGTGCTCTGGACAACTCGGTCATGACTTAATGTTGTACCCATATATGGGTGGCCATCCATTCTCATGCTGTGAATTGGTAATTATAGCAAGGTTCGTACTGATCATGGAAATCCTGGAAAGTCATGGAATTTGAAAATTTAAATTCCAGGCCTAGAAGGTCATGGAAAATCAGTGTTTTTAATCATACATGTAGGTCATGGAAAAGTCATGGAACATAGTAATCATGTAAAATAAAAATAAATCTGTTGGAATAAATAACCTCTATGCAATAAAAATTTTGCCAACAGCTTATCAAAACAAGGCTGTGGCTTGGTTGTTGCAAGAGGCAATATTCAGGCATTTTGCAGAATAATTCTGATCTTATCTTTGGAGCTATATCATAAATTGTATACAAATCTAGATATTAATTCTCAGAGGCCATGAAATTTGTTAATTTTGGTCATGAAAAGTCTTGGAATTACAAGCACAGAAAGGTGTATGAACTCTGTTATATATTATGCTATAATGTTTGTACACAGGTCTCTGACCAGTTTGTGTATCTCATTCAAGAACCTTCACTGTACAAAATACTAATTTGCACGGGTCAAAACATTATTTAGGTATGTTGGCAGTGATCTCTAATCTTTAAGGTGCCATGGTTAGCCTTGGATACAACTACTGAATCTGATTAATTATTAATTTTATTATTAAATTTTTTCTAACAACTTTCAGATAAACCAATTTTCTGATTTAAGAAGATTTCTGAACACAGTAAACATGAATGTCTTTATTCTTACTTAAAATTACTTTTCAGCAAAGTTCTTGTCATTCCAGTGTCATTTCTCAAGGTCTGTCCATACTCAGTAAGTTATAACCTGGCCTGTAGAAGACTGGTGCAATCTTGACATCTCACTGAGGCATGCAAACTTGACATCTCACTGAGGCAACCCTTAAATTAGTGTTTGTTTGGCAATTGGGGGAATTCAAATCTTATTGACATGCCATGGACAATGTGTGCAATTTTTAGCTCACCTGGCCACAATAGCCAAGTGAGGTTATGCCATGGCATCCATCTGTTATCCGTCGTTTGTCCGTCAACTTTTGCTTTAAAACATAAATCGCTTGGCAGATTTGAACCAAATTTGACTGAAAGCATCCTATGGTTGTAGGCTCTAGAGCTTCTGTTCAGATTTTTGATTGGTCAATTATTTGGGGGGAAAATCTTAGTTTATGAAAAATTTACGGGAAATTGTTAAAATCCATCTCCTCCCTAGCCGTGGACAGATTTCAAACATGTTTGGTTAGAATCACAATATTGTGATAGGATTCACGATTTCTATCAAAAAATTTGATTCATCATTTATTTGGATGAAAATCTTAGATTTTATGATGAAAGATATACCAGAAATTGTCAACACACATCTCCTTGTCCTTTTAACAGATTTCAACCAAATTTGGTTAGAATTACCATATTGTTTTTTCGTGAAAATCTGAGATTTTATGAAAAATAAGGAAATTGTCAAAACACATCTAATTAAGAGATTTATGGATTTTAACCGAATTTTGAGTGTTAGGATTGGAAGCTAGGATTCTAGCATTCTGAGCTCTAGGACTTCTATTCAGAATTCTGCTTGGTAAATTGTTTGGGTGAAAATCCTAGCTTTTATGAAAAATTTACCGGCTATTTGTTAAAATGCATCGCTTCCTTAACTGTGTGATGGATTTTATCCAAATTTGACTGGATTGCTACTGTAGTAAAATTACCCACCATGTCATGCAAATGGTTCAAATGCTAATGTCCTTCTTGGGCCTCTTGTTCATACAGTCTTGCTGTCTCTGAGAGTTGACATTGTCTTAGCCATTAAAGTGTAGATTTCGGCTACCAAGAGTAATAGTTATTTTAGGTAAATAAACCTCCTCTACTCGAAAATGGTATTAGTTAATAATATAAATGCTGTATTAAAAAAATATAGGCAAATTATCATTAATTTCCGAGGATTGCCGAACAAAAACTCTGATTTCTGGGAAGCGGGAAATCCCTCGTACTTGTGACGTCACAAGTGGAACCCGTGAAAAAAGTACACGCCGTCGTTTCCCGATAGACTACTCGGTCTCAGACGTGACAGATTTGTATGGAAATTGGGAATATGATATTTGGATGTCGATTGGGGCTAATAAGTGTATAGAATTAAAATATTGATCAATATTGCATCTGAAGCGGAGAATGTAATACACATTTCCAGACGATCGCTTAGCGAGGCCGCTCAAAGGCAATTAGCGGGTACTCGGGTACTGGTATATAAGAATCGGTTCCTCACGATGTTTATTTGTTTTTGTGAAAATTTTGTTTGTAAACACGCATTTATCAGGTTATAGAAAGTCAAAATGAAGAAATACTGTGTATCGTAGAGCACTAAAAGTCACATTGGACGGAATATACCAATGAATTATTTTGATAGTCCAACGATTGGAGTACACCTGATAAGCTGGCTTGTAGCGATGAGCAGGTGATTGACGAGCCATGACTGAGTCAGTGCAGGACAACGGGGAGGGGGGGGGAAGGAGGGGGGGGGGGGGCGGCAAGAAATGATACTTTACACTCAAAGGTGTCAATTCGCTTTGAAGTTATAAAGGTATAATCATAAATTTATTATTTACATATTGTAATTGTTCAAACAATTAGTTTTATTTTATTAATCCTATTAGAAGGTAATTAATTTCATTAATTTCACGCAACCAAACCAATCGTCAACTGTTTAGCATGCTGGAAATAGACATTAGCACGCTGATGGAGGTTTACTTTTGTTCACACACATACGCGTAATGGATATTTCCTATTTATCCATCCATCATATGACATCATAATCAACTACGTGACGCATAGGATGACGTCGTACTCAATTACAGCAAGAATGACTCAATTTAGTCCATGTAAATGTTTAACAGTCCGACACATTGCATGAATCGTATGTATTTGCTATTTAATAATAGTCACATTAGTTTCAAAATATTCAACAGCTTCCCTGAATAGTTTTTTGGAAATTGATAGTCAAGAAGTGCAGGGATCGATCGATCCCCACACAAGCATTGTGTTGGTGTAGCTTAGCTAGAGATGAGTGGGGCATGGCTAAAACTGGAAAGGTGTGTTGTAAGAAAACTATAATAATGATGTATATTGATTTAGTTACTGTTAAAACATCTTGCTGGTGTGTATGTTTGGTGTGAATTAGGTTATTTTGCTACATGTACAAACCGGCATGAGAATTATCCAAGCAGTGAAATGATTACTATCGTCATAAATTAAAATTTCTTTAAAAAATCAATAGAGGACTTAAATAATATCAGATATATTGCACACAATCTTCTCTAAGACCAAAATAAAAAAGTTATACCGCCAGTCTATACTGGCATCTGTCATGTTAGTTCTCTCTATTTTTAATGAGCAGGCATAGATAAAGACAATGACCACCACTAACTGGTCCCTTAGCATCTTCGATGAATGGTTGAGTTTAGAATCGATGAATGGTTGAGTTTAGATTTCCATTTAATTTTGAAATGCCTCCAAGTTAATCAGTAATATTATCACAGAGTGGAAATTATATGCCTATGAAGAGACAACCTTATGGAACACAAACAAGTAGCCACTGTATACAGTCTCCCCACCCTTTAACCCTTGAATTTCTTTTAAATTTCAATTTACTGATGCAAGAGCTTAATATTTGAAATTTTACCACTGGAATGGCTGGCTCGCTTATCGATCCAGTCGTTCCAATGGTAAATTTTCAAAAGTGGCCTTCTTGGTCTGCAAATGGACATTTCTCAAAACCACTGCAGAAGCTGTTTTCAAAGGTGACCTCACTGAACCTGAAGGTTTCATTGAAGTTAGAAAATGGGCTTTAAAATAAACAAAGTAGTGGAATTAGTGTACAATCTCTCCCCCCCCCCCACCCCCACACCAGTATCTTCTGGGATATCCGTAACACCATTATTTGTTTTGTAGGCCATGTACATCTGAATTTTTCATGGGTGGTCGGATCACGGCCAAAGTCTGAACGATCCTTTGTTTGTTGTTAAGATTTGAGCCAAATCAGCTCAGTAGTAGATACACTTCTGGATACCAAATGCATTACCACCTACGGGATGAGGATTAAACTATGATTCCGGAATTGATTGTAGTACAAAGGTTTTGTTTATGTCAAGAGAGATCTCGTCTGTCTGGATAAATGTTTGAATATTTAACACTTTAATGGTTAAATTTGGTAACAAAAATCAGCATATCTCCTTACTGCATGTTCATCTGCAGGTCATAAGAATTATATTTTTGAAAATTTACCACTAGAATGACTGGCTCCATTATCAAGTCATCCAGTCCAGTGATAAGTTTTCAAAAATTAATATCTTGACCATCATGCATGCTAGAACCCCATATTGATTCGGTTATTGCTGTACAAGAAACATGAACTTTCAGGCTGACAAGCAAACATTTGCTTACCAGTAAATATTAACTACAGAGCGAGCAAGATCACCCTCCACCTAATGACGGATTTTCCGTATGAAACATGGCCATGTTGTGGAAGCCTAATGTACGGTTACATACTTTCCTATTAAAATTTGAGCCAAATTGGTTGACTGATCACAGCCAACATCTGAAAATTCTCTTCACAGTATCAGCCTTTATTGTGTTAAAATTGTATCCAAATTTGCTCAGTAAATTTTAGCACACCCATTCTGAAGGGACAAGTGACTAAGCGGGCTTATACCATGGTGACCTTTGCCTCTGTCGCCTGCCAATCTATAATTCTTTTTATGAAAATACTTCTGGCCATTAACCACCGATATTAATCAAATTGTGCTTAGATAGCTCTATTATAGTAGGCTTCCCAGAATTTATCCAGAAATTTGATTGGTAAATTTTCCAATGGCCACGTGAAGATTTGACCTGGACATCTTGGATTTTACTATAATTCTTTTTAATCTTTCAAAACGTATAATTAAATCTTATTAAAAATGACCCAATTTTAACCAAGCTTGGCTGGCATGACCTTAAACCGCATGGAACTTTTTGATACAAACTATTACTTGATTGGTTGATTTTTACAATGGCTATCTAGGATTTCAAAACTCTTTCAAAACACATTTTTGTCTTAAAGATGACAGTATGTTTCAACAAGCCCTGTATGTAATTACCTCTAAGATGATACATTATATGATCATGACTTATGGAGAGGCGAATGGTTGCTCTCCTCTTGCCTAAGGTTAATTCTAGGCGAACATCTCATAGATTGCCTATATTGTTTAGTAACGATGATAGAATATAGACGCGAGTACTAACACTACTCGCTTCACTGGTTTAAATTGAAATTCAGGAGAGCAGGTGATTACTCCGCTTCAAAATTCTCCTGGAGAGACATGTATGATTCTTGACATTTATACAGAATCTGGTTGTTAAATATTTTGTGCTCATTTTGGATTTCTGAAACTAGGAATGAAATTTGGTAAAAAATACTTATCAGTAATTAATACATTTTACTACTGGGCCGATTTCAATCAAACTTGGCTGCTATAGTGTTAGGCATCCGAATAGAATATACATAAAATTGATTGGTGGATTTATTTCAGCAGCTATCTTGGGTTTCCAGAAATCCCCCCAAAATTGTTTAACCCTTTAATGGTCATGCCAGCCAAAACCGGCCTCTGTTATGGTCTTGAGGAATGTCCATTTACAGACCAAGAGAAGACAATTTTGAAAATTTACCACTGGAATGACTGGCTTTATACCGGAGGCAGTCATTCCAGTGATAAATTTTCAAAAGTTGTATTCTCTTGGCCTGTAAATAGACATTCAATAGGCTGATATTAAAATTTGTTGACCAAATTTGACCATTAAAGGGTTAACAGGTTACTCTTACAAATGTATGCCCACAATGTGTGCTTTTAAAACTAAAAACTATTGCTGGCAACAGTACTCCAGGTGAGCGATACTGAGCTCCAGACACACTATCAGATCTGAATGCAATACCTTATTCCCTCTACAGGGCAAGGGTAATGAGACAATCATGATAAACCTACAGGTACAATAACTGAAGCACTAGTGTCTCCATATTTTGAAAGTAAAACGACTAAAGGTGACAAGATGATTAAATTCTGTTTAGTCAAAGCATAATAATTAGGATATTAATCCTTTATCTCTCACAGACCAGCTATTACCGATTGTTATAATGTAGGGGAGATTCTGTTGAATATTTTGAACCTAATTTGACTGGGAACTTTTGCTCTCTATGGCAACAACAACTTCCAGTCAAATTATTAGCTTCAAAACATTCACAAAATCATTATTGAATAGCTCTTGATATCGAGAGGCTGTAATTAAAAAGGTCAGATCTTTATGAAAGTAGATACACCGATGTATATTTTAGAAAGAATAATGCTGTAAGCTATTCAAGACAATAACAGTTTAAAAGCAGTATTATTTCAAAATATGTCTGTTTGAATTCTTGTTCACTTAAAGAGTATACTTCTGAAAGTGCTTCAATATCCTTCATATTGATACAACAAACTCGGGGAACATGCTTCATACATGTATTTCAACATCTCTCTTTAACTGTCCTTTCTTTTGCAGGTCTGTGATAGTCGTGTTACTCATGTACTGAAGTCTTCTCTAGCAGAGTGACAGTCTTACCCTAAGAGTGACAATGCCCTTGAGGAAATCTATGTGATTTTAGGTGGTTTAACCATTTATCTAGAGAACTAGACCCACTTTCTGAGATAACGACGTGTCATGTGCATAACTTTGCTCAGTTGAATATGTGATGTTATAGTGTGTGCTTTAGTAAGAACTGGTGTAATCCCCTGGCAGGATGAGAACTATCGCCATGTCGGACACTCAGTGTGGAGGCTTCCTTCAGTGACACACACCTATTATTGATAACCTACTGTGAACAATATTCAGTATTCACACATACGGCTACATTTCACTCACAGTCTGCAGATTTGATTTATATGGGACAAAATTCGGTACATATTGTGCTTTAATCACCAGGCGGAATTCTACTGTCTATGACTATGTTCTGAGAATATTATCATATATATACTGTTGCGATACAACAGATTTAATAATCTTTCACAATAAAAACTTTTATTATTGCTTAAATGGTAAAATTTCGTTATTAGTCATTTGAAATTGTTGAAATTATCATTAATTTCAAAGATTTGTGTCAATCAACGCTACCTCCAGAACAGCCACCATAATATATTATAATTTAAAGAAAATGAAAAGATGAACATCGAAATGTTGTTGATTGGTACCATCATAGAGGAATAAAACTATTAACTCCAGTAAAATACCAGAGATGAATCAGAATAACTTAAAACGATGTTTCTAAACATAGACATTAACCATGTATTTATCTGAATAATCGGAGCAATCATTTTACCCATATTGCAACAATCAAAGATGTAAGTGGACCTAAGTGCGTATCAGTGTGGTTTAAGTGCCACGCAAATAGTATTCCATTTGTGCATTGATACCTATAACAGAGCTTAATCACTGGTGCAATACTGCTGATTATTTTGAAAACAATCTGACTGGAAGTAGTTGCTAGCAGCAGCAAGGATTCTCAGTCAAAATGTTTTCCAGTTCGCTAGTGTAATTTTCACTGATTGTTTCTATGGTCACAAAATGATGCCAGCGAATAATTTGAAACCATTTTCACTGAAATTCTTTGCTGCATATACCAGTGGCCTGTCAAATTGTTTTCAGAATAGTTTTGGGTATTTTATATCACTTTTACTAGCAGATATACTAGTAGATCACTGTTATATAACAAGTACAGTAATAACAGGACCGCTTGTAAAAAGGAACAGAATTAGATTTATCGCGCATCTGAGCATTGGGAGGCATATTAAGGTAGTTTAGTTGCTTTAAGTTATTCTGATTCATTGTATCTTTTTTACTGGTGATAGTAATTGCATTACTCTATGGTGTTACCAATCAACACCATTTGGAAGCTCCCTTTACCTTTACCTTAACCACATACATCAAGTGTGAGCAAGATTTATCCATGATGTTTTGTTGTCCATAATTCTCTTAATTCTTTTGGTTTTATTCATGAAATTCCAGTGTCAGTCTGACAGTCTATAGCTTTTTCAAGGGGTTTAATACAAATATTAAGAAAGCTGTTGGATATTCAGCAAATAATTTTACTGGAAGGCAGTGTTAGCATAATCCTTTCATTGACAAATCCCTGAAAAAATAAATTATGTACGACATAAAACTTATTCTGTTGAATATTTTGAAATTGATTTAACTGGAAGTTGTTGTTTCCTAAGGCAGCAACAGTTTCTAGTCAGATCAATTTCAAAATATTCAACAGTTTTCCTCTATGGTTGCCTTGAAAATTAGATATGGGGAATTCATCCGTGAAAGGGTTAAAGCAAACAGGGGTCAGAAAAGCATAGCACAATGAAAGCATGAGCCTTCACAGTAGACTCTGGTATTAGTACAGTCATTCTATGTGAAATCATACGACAATGAAAGCATGGGCCTTCACAGTACACTCAGGTATTAGTACAGTCGTTCTATGTGAAAGCATAGCACAATGAAAGCATGGGCCTTCACAGACCACTCAGGTATTAGTACAGCCATTCTATGTGAAATCATACCACAATGAAAGCATGGGCCTTCACAGTACACTCAGGTATTAGTACAGTCATTCTATGTGAAATCATAGCACAATGAAAGCATGGGCCTTCACAGTACACTCGGGTATTAGTACAGCCATTCTATGTGAAATCATAGAAGATTGTTGTTGCATCAACTAATGAAATTACTATGATTCTTGTGCATGACTAAATTTCTATAAACTGAGAATATTCGGAATATCAGATCATTATTAACTCGCCTGACCTGAAGGCCCAAGTGAGCCTATGCCATGGTGTTCGTCCGTCAGTCAAATTGCATATCCTGGGTCAGCTTATGCAATGGTAATAGGGTTGTAATGAATAACCTGGACAAATTTGCACAATATTCATGTCGTTGATACATGTATATTTTTCAATTGGGCCGCTATGGCGTCAAAAGTGTCTGTTTTTGAAGCAATGTTGCCAACTGAAAGCTTTTACTGTTTGAGATTTAGCTTTGACCTCAAAATTGGTGCACATTTTCAGGACCCCATAGACAAACAATCGGCCAGTAGAACCAGAGTTATTCACAGTGTCCAATTTGAAGAAATTGTTGCTGAAAGCTGATGCATTGTGATTTTTACCCAAAAGAAGTTGAAGCACTCCATTTTCCTATTAACCCTTGCGTCTGGTGATGCAGGTAAAAAATCATGACAGTTATGGCCGATTATGAGATAAATGCTGACAAATTGAGCTTATGCCGTGGTGGTCGTGACTCAGCTGTCTGTCAAATCGCATCTTCTATGACCAATTTCAGGCAAATTTGTCTGGGAGAATCTTATCGTGTTAGCAGGGCTCGATTATAAGACTAACCTGTTAACCCGAGCATAGTAGAATTTCATATGGGCTAGTAAAACTGCACCTGCACTAACCTGTCTGGGTTAGTTGCTCTCAAAAGAGGAAATACAAAAAATACTATTCTAATGTCATTATGTTGAGTACCCACCAAAGGCAGCAACGGCTTTCCAGACAAACTAATTTCAAAATATTCAACGGCTTCTCTGTATCAGTGATTGGATTAAAGAAGTGATCAGCTTTGAGCTTACAAACATTGGGTTAGTGAAGTTTGCTGCGGGATAGTAAAATCAATGATGCACTATCCTGTCTAGGTTAGTAGAACAAATCCTTAAAATCTACCGCTGGGTGTTAGGCTCCAGAACATCTCTTCAGAATTGTGATTGATCCATAAAATAATCGGTGAAAATCTTTTGTAAATGATTTACTGGAAATTGTCAAAATGCATCTCCTTGGTGGATTTCAACAAAATGTGGCCATAAGAACCGTATGGTGCTACGCTTCTGAGTTCAAAACTTCGATTAGTCAGTTTTGGGGTGAAAATCTTGGATTCTATGAAAAAGTTCCCGGAAATTGTCAAAATGCATCCCTCAGCCGCTTGGTTGATTTTAACCAGGTTTAACTAGATGGGCCCTCCTATGGTGGTACGCTCCAGAAGTTCTATTCAGAAATTTGATTGGTCAGATGTCTCATCCATAACCATTTACCCCTCAAATTCTTCAAAATAAGTATCAATTTTCTCATAGAAAATGTCCATTAGCAGGTTGAGATTATTTTTGAAAATTTATCACTGGAATGACTGGCTTGTTATCGAGCCAGTCATTCCAGTAGTAAATTTACAAAATAGTATTCTACTGGAGTCCTGGTCTGAAAATGGACATTTCTCAGATCTACCACAGAAGCAATTTTTTGGGTGGCACGAGTATTATTGGGTTAATCAATACCCCGTTTTAACCAAATTCGGCCAGAGCCGTGAACTGGGTTTGTCGTTTAAGTAGTCCATTGTTGAGAACCATGCCACTCCCTTAAATTTGATTTTAAATTATTTCTTTGTTTGATATATTTATCATGTCGATATTTTCAAGGTAACATTCATGATTTATGCCAGGTTTACAATTCTATCAGTGTTCACTCAAGGAGCTTAAACTTATATAAGCCTATAGGCTCAGCTTTAGCCCATTTCCCAGATGTGTTGGCTTTCAAGATTCAAAATTATTATCATAACAGCTAAATTTTTTACATAGGCTTTTATCTTTAGAAAGGAAATAGTGTATGATGTACAAAAATTTAAAAGCCAAATCAAACTTGAGAAATGGGATATCTATAAAGAGATCCATAAGTTTTAAGTTTATGGAAAGTCAGTTATTGACCCATTCACTACTGGTAAGCAACTATCCCATTTAATTACTAAATGCCAATTTATCAATGTTCAAACAGTTGGGACACATTGACAAATTGACATTTAATAACTACATAATATTTTAATGGCAATTTGAGATAAATGTGTTGCTGCCGATGATTTTGACAGATTTCATTTTCACAGAACCTCGAGAAAGTTTATTTCAGATAAAGGGGTTTCCTTCTTTCGTGTTTATTATTGCTCATTAATATGTATGAGCTGAAAGAATCCGGGTTTTATCCAATCATTATCGCGATTCAGGCATTCCTGTGAAGAAATCGTTTAGTGGACTCGATTTATCCGTTTGTTGCTGGAAAGAAGATACGACGAACCTTCGATTCGCGCAATGCTAAATGCTAGCGGGATGGATTGGCGATTGAGCTGTCACTAAAAATCGTTTAATATTAGAAAATATATTCTAATATGTAAAGCGGGATTTTAGAACACGATTCACAATTCTTTTTTATATGAGAATCAATAGTACGACGCATTTTTCTAGCGTTGAATGTGAAAATTCATGTATGTTTAACACATGTATGCCTACCACCGAGTCCCCCGAAATCTCAATACTATCGCTCGGCAAACATTGCCAAAGTTTAATCTGATGGAAATTAATCAAAGGATAAATTTTTCACGTGTGTTTCGATATCGTACTACGCATCTTCGTGTCATTTTAACAAAATTAATTGCATAAATATATCTAAATGCAACTCTTCTCCTTGCCAGTCGGACTAAATAACACGTTAACAACTAGAGGGAATTCTCTCGTCCCTTCCACTTGTGACGCGTGCCACGTGGTGCGTTTCACTGGTTTTACGGAACTTGCCGAGTGATATTAGGAAGCAGCAAAAGGCATAATTTTCAACATTTATGATCACGTTCTTCTAGCATACACGTTTTAAAAAGAATAAAAGTGCATGATAACATGTTAATCTAGCATCACTCTATCTGTTTTCAAAAGAAAATGCCAGCCATGATCTACACTTTAATAGTGTGCAGTAGCACAATTTCAATTAATTACACAAATTATCATTCAAAAGGAAATTGAATGGTAAAATATCTCTGATGTAATTGCTAAAAGCTCATTGAATCTGCAAACTGTTGCCTTCACCAGCACTCAGTAAAATTAGTTTCAAACTATTCAAAAGCTTACTTGTATAGTTACCTTGATATTGCGATTCTGGCAATTTAGGGTTTGATTGATCCCAACAGGGGCACAGCATGGGCAGATCTTAGTTAGAAATGGGCGTGCCAATGCTGGAAATGGATCCTCCTAATATTGAGTTGTCGTTCAACAGCTGTGTTTATAAAAAAAAATCTCGACTGTAGCTAAGAAGCTACCCAGTCCGTGGTTACCAACCTCGATACACAGCTTTGTTACTACAACTAAATTTATATCAACTCTACAATGCATTTATATTGTTCTGTCATGTAGTTTCTCTAACCGTAAATGACACTGCATGCACAAAATTACATGGTGAAAGATATAAATATATCTATATGTTTAAACATTCTGATTTCAGAATAAGCCTTCCCTATGCACACTGTTTAAACATAGAGATATTTTTATGTCTTTTACCATGTAATTTTGTGCAGGCACTGTTATATCAATCAGATGGGTTTCATTGTTGTATTATTTTAGTTATTGTATGTGATTCGTGTATGCACCATTTTCTGCTTGTTTACTGAGCAGTAAATGCATTTTAATATCTTATTCAAGCTGTTGTTATCCTTTTGTTTTCTGCTTTCTCCAATTATTCCCATTGGAAGGAGTTTGTTTCCCATTTGCGCTGCCTCCACCCATACAGATCCATAAATTGCTAGTATTTGATGACCTAAGTTATGGAAATCACAGATCATTTTTGTGTATCAGTCTTGAAAAGTACCGGAAACCGTTTTCTCAATTATAGGTAAAGTTTGCATACAATGGTCCTTAAAAAGTGCTTGAATGTATCAGTCAAATTCTTATATGAACCATGAGTTAAGCATGTTCTAATTGCGGGTGACATCGCAAGTATAACTCTGGCATCTAATCAATCAGTCACTTGCTCCTTACTGCCCCACACTTGTTTCAATTGACGCTTTGGCATTTACAGTTCAGGAATGACAAATTATATGTAATATAAGAAATATTTGTTTGAATATTTTGAAACTACTTTGTCTGAAAGCGCAGTATCCTCATGCCGCAAAGGTCCAAATCACCTCATTGTCACGCCATGACCGTAAACAGAATGAACTTCGTCTATCTACCCGCTATTTTGTACACATCACCGATCATGGTCCATTATGTTTATTCATAATCATTGAAGCCCATATTTATTTCTGGGGTTAAAAGGTCAATATCAGAACCGCTATGGAAATTTGCTTCCGGAAGATAACTTGAATTATTGAGACAGTATTGCTACTTCCATATTACCCCACCTCTGCTCAAATGTGATAGTGCCATGGCTGCCCACTCAACTATGTGACTGACTCAATGCAAGGATGCCTCGTCTAAACTGATGGTGGATATTTTGCGATGACGTCCTATTCAGAGGTTACCATTGCCTCAAAGAGCACACCATTCATAGTGCATAGAGGCTCATATCTGTAGTCCCTGTTGGACCACCTGCAGCCCTTATGAAGCCCAGAATACCCCCCACAACACTTGGGGCCCACTCGGAGCTTGTGGAGCCTCGTCCGACCCACCTATAGCCCATGTGCGGCCCAGTCTGATCCCAGAGCCCCCTGTGGAACCACCTGCAGCCCTTATGAAGCCCAGAATACCCCCAAAATATGTGGGGCCCACTCGGAGCTTGTGGAGCCTCGTCCGACCCACCTGTAGCCCATGTGCGGCCCAGTCTGATTCCAGAGCCCATTTGGGGTCCACATCTAGCCCTTGTGGAGCCCACTCTGATACCAACTGTAGCCCTTGTTGAGCCCATCTGTAGCCCTTGTCGGCCCACCTGTAGCCCTTAAAGGACCCAGTCAGGGCCCACATCTAGCCCTTGTGGGGCCCAGTTGGGGCCCATCTGTAACCCATTGTGGTCTGGTCCAGTTGGGGTCCAACTGGCACCCGGCGACAAAACTGGCTGGGGCACAACTGGGCCCCACAAGGGAGCCCATCTGGGGCCCAATTGGGCCCTACCAAGTAATGCTGGCTGGGTTAGCAGCAACAGTCAACAATGTAAGAATATACATGTATAATATATATATATATATATATATATATATATATATATATATATATATATATATATATATATATATATATATATAATAATAATAATAATATTTGACTGTATTTGAGGCAAATACGGCAAATACAATGGCCAAATACAAATACGCCATTTTCAAAATCACCAAATACAAACACAAATGCGCAAAATTGGCGTATTTAAATACAAATACAAATACAAATACGTATTTGACCCCCATCCCTGGAGGAAGCTAAGGATTTCGGCTGAGGACAAGACACAGTGGGCAAAAGCGAAGAAGGACTGATTGCAGCTGTAGGATGTTTTTACTACTACAGCCGCAGAACACAGTAATCATACATAAAGAATATTCTGGCACGGTGTATAGCTGCGTTTATATACGTGTAAAGTGAGGCAACCCCTTAAACAATTTTCAATACTCCAACTTTTTATGTCTGGCCCCAATTCGAATATTTTATTACAATTCCTGAAAATAGAAAGGAAATGCTACAAGTTTTAATGTAACCTCCTAGAATACCTGTTTATCTTCCACTTTTCAGAATGATTGCTTATGATCATGTCGATAGTCACTTTAGGACTGGCGGTATGATCAGCGAACGAAAAGAAGAAGAAGAAGAATGATTGCTGGTTCTTTCCCCGTGGTTAGGGGACTGACAACACTTTCTTAAAATCCTTATATTATGGAATGTGACAAATATTAACCCCTCATGTGTCAACAGTGCCTCAAAGCGCTCAAAATACTACTCGATACATCAATTAAACAATTTGCCCTGGTCAATATTTTTCAAGATATTTTAATTTTAGAAGACTATTTAGTATTTAGCACTGAATATTTTTTCGCCGGTTTGACCATTAAAGGGGTATTGGTAAAGAAAAAGTTTTTAAGTGTCTATCTGCAGGCCGAGAGAATAGTATTTTTGAAAATTTACCACTAGAATGACTGGCTCGGTCACTGAACTAGTCATTCTAGTGGTAAATATTAAAAAACACGCTTCTCTAGGCCTTTCAAATGTGACCATTAAAGGATTAAGGTGACGCATAAGAGGTTGCTCTTAAGCAGCTGCTGTATTTTTGGCTTTGTAGTTTAAAAATATGTGTATTATTTGCATTCCAAGCCTATAGCACGTTTTTCAAATTGTAATCAGTCGAGGGAACAAGTACACATATTGATGCAAGACATCAATGGTAAATAGCGTGCCCGGAGCTTATTATAATTCTGAGAATAAACTCAACTGTTTCATGAAAAAAGAAGTTATATAAAGGCATACAAGCCACTTATGACAAAAATATACGCGGACAATAAACACAAAAGAAGGAATATTTCCTGCAAAAAGATATGGGCAGTATTAGCCATGGGCTAGGAAAAGCAGCTTATATTTTTGGTCAGTCCAATCGTTTTTTCATCCATCCTTTTTCTCCAGGCCAAACTCCTTAACAGAGAGAGGAACAGACAAAATTAAGAGCAGCCAGTGATGAGAAAATTGCACTACTGCATCAACAGAGCGGAACAGATCAAATTTGGGTCATTAGGTATCAACAACTTGTAACGATAAAGAAATCAACAGAACTGGCAACCCAGTCAGTAGAAAACCAGCGCAACAACCAGTACAGATCCTGACACCCATTCAAACATATTAAAGAAAAACTGTAAAGAATATTTTAAACCTAAATCTTGATACCTTCCTAAACAGATGTGGAGAGCTTATTACCCGGAAATATATTGGTGAAATATACACTGCAATGCCAGTGAAATGCACAAAGCAAATATATTTTTAATGCAATACAGGACCCCGATCTGTACCGACAGATAACATTTTCAACAAAGTTAAGAAGCCGGGATAGAACCAATACCGTGAACCTAGTTTTCTCCAACGAAAATGATATAGTAGAAAACATTCTGACAAGACCCAGTGGGAAACAGCCACAATCGTGATCTGTTTCATTTAGCAATCATATCTATTAAATGATATCTTTACTGGAAACAGTGACAAACTATTAAATCAAATATTTTTGCTCGACAAAAAGACCAAAATCGGCCTCAACCGTTGTAATGATGACGATCTTGTTGACCATATGCGCACATGTTAGGGTATTAGCCTGATAAGTCAGGCTCAACCAGTACACGCGGCTAATAATATGGGATATATAGAAATATTTTCACATTACTTCTTCTTATTTTCGATCGCTGGTATCACACTTGGAGAGCCGTTCTCAAGATGAAATCTGTGGTTTTCTGCAGTTCCTCCACAAGAAAAGAGGTTGACAAAGGCCAGATCTCTTCTCTCAGCAGCTGATACGTACCGCAACATTGAAGTATGTGCTCTGTGGTCTGTTCTGCTTCTCCACAAGGACAAGCGGGCGATGTCGTAAGGTGGAACCGCCTGTACATGTGTTGATTTAGTCTGTTATGTCCAGTTCTGAGACGAAAAATGGTCACTTGCTCTGGCCTCGAGAGATGATGGTAGGCATCGTCCGATTGAGGTGTTCTATAGAGTGACTTGATGATAGTCTTCATCTCTGTATGTGTAACCATGTTTTCTGTCTGATTCTCTTCTTCCCCCAACATTTGCCATCTTGTCTGCTTCCTCATTTCCTTGGACCCCACAGTGTGAGGGGATCCACTGCAATGTTATCCGAAAGCATTTGATGGTTTGTAGTGCTTCTTCAAGTTGTGGCAGCTTACCTTCGGTGATAGCCTCAAGGACGGAGCGGGCATCAGATAAAAAGACAATCTGTGCAATAGGGTCTGCTGTTCTGCTGATGGTATTAGCTGCATGGACCAGTGCTTCGACTTCAGCTCTGTAGTGTGTGCAGTGTTTGCCTGTCAGTATTGCAGCTGACTCATGTTGTCCGTTCGGATACTGTATGTGCAGTCCGGCACCTCCGCTCCTAATTGCATCTTTGGCTGATCCATCTGTGTAGATCCTTATCCATGTCTCCTGAGGGTACATTTCTTCCAGCATGGCTAGGGTCAGGGCCTTCTTGCTCACATCACTGTGTTCATCTTTGGATGTGAGATGAGGTACTGTGGTGCGAATAGCTATGCTCTCTAGTTTGTTTTTCCCAGGGTGGAGGATCAAGGGTGTTGTTTGGGTCTTCTATTTGTGCTGGCAACATTTCTTGGTGTTTCCTTTGAAATGTTTTTTGTCTCTTTCACAAAACTTGATCTTTTAAGTCTTCCTGATGACAGCTGTGCTTGCCTGATCTTCATCGGGTGGTTGTTGAACGATTTAAACTTTGCAGCTTGGATCAGTGCATTGCATTCCCTTCTTTTACTAAGTGGGGGGATGCCTGCTGTCTGCTCCATTTTTTCTATTGGTGTTGATCTCATTCCACCAGTGATGATGCGCAGTGCCTGGTTTTGTACTCTGTCGAGGTTCTGTTGATGAGATTTAGCTGCTGTCATCCATGAGCTGGATCCATAGTCAAGGTGTGGTCGTACGGCACCTAGGTAGATGGTCTTGAGGATCCTTTCATTGGCACCCCACTGTGTTCCTGCCAGCTTCCTCATGATGTTTAGCTTTCTTCTGGCCTTTGCCTCTGCATTCTGGATGTGCTGCTTCCATGTTAATCTTCTGTCATAGGTCACTCCCAGGTATGTCTGCTGGTCCTCGTACCCGAGTGGAGTACCGCCCAGTGTCAGATTGCCAACCTTGGTTTTGGTGGACAGTGAGAATAGCGTGGCTGATGATTTTTCTTTGTTGATGGTAATACACCAGCGATTGGCCCAAGCTCTAATTCTGTCCAAGGCGAGCTGCATTCTGTACGTGGCAGTCGTTGTGTACTCCTCGGTGCACCAGAGTACGAGGTCATCTGCATAGAGCGCTGCTTGGATCACATTGGGCAGCTCTGCTACAATGTCATTAATGAAGAGTATGAACAGAGTCGGTGATAATACTCCGCCTTGTGGTACCCCTTGTCTCAGCAATACATTCTGTCCAGATTGTCCATCCACCAGCACCCTAGCTCTGCGATTGTTTAGGTATGACTTGGTCCATCGGAACATGTTGCCACCGATGCCTGTGCGCCGGAGCTTCACGAGGAGGCCATCCTTCCACACCTTGTCAAATGGCTTATGCAGATCGATAAAGGCAGCTAGCATCACCTTCTTGGCTTGAAAAGTGTCCTCTATGACCTGTGCAAATGTGTTGTTTGTTCTTCTGTGCTCATGTATCTTCTGAAGCCAGCCTGCTCTGAAACTATAATGTTCTCCGACTCCAGGTACCACTGCAACCGCTGGTTGACGATGCGCTCCATGGTCTTGCATATGCAGCTTGTAAGACTGATAGGACGGTAGCTCAGCACTTTCGTCTTGTTCTTCCCTTTTTTCAGAATAGGAGTCATTCTGGCTTCCTTCCAGCACTGAGGAACCTCTCCATTGGTCCAACTGGGATTAAAGATGTCTAGCAACTTGCGGAGAGATGCATTACTAAGGTGTTGGATCATTTCATTCGTAATGCCATCTGGCCCGGGAGATTTCTTCTTCTTCAATTGGCGGATAGACTTCTTCAGTTCTGCTAAACTAATGTCAACTTTCATTGCATCGTGAGTGTTGGTGTCTGTTCTTTCCTTTTGCTCTTTTCTAACCTCTTTTTGACGCATTCGTGGTATAGAAATGTTGCTTTCTTTTGCATATGCCTTCGCAAAGGCATCTGCAGCCATCTTTCCTGACAGTGTTTGTCCATCTTCTTCAAGAGTAATCTTCTCTCCCCCGACACCCTCATCATTCAGTGCTTTAGTCAGTCGCCATAGCTTTGTGGTGTCTCTCTCTAAATTAAACCCTGCCATCTTTTCCCTCCAGCTTCTTCTTTTGGCCTCCAGCTTGGTCTTTAGATACCTGGCTTTAGTTTGTTGTAGTGTGAAGTGGTTTTCATGACAGGGATTACCCTTTGCATCTTCTCTTGCCTTGTCTAGTTTATCATGTGCTGCTTGCAGTTCTGTTGTCCAGTAGGGGCGGTAGTTTTTCCTGAACCCTCGAGGTATCGCTTCATTGGCAGCCTTGAGGATACTTGAATTAAATTCCTTGACCACATTGTTGATGTTTCTCCCTTCTACTGCTATATTTTGGGTAAGCTCATTGGAACGAATGACGAACAGACTCCAATTTGCCTTTTTGTAGTTCCACCTTGGATGTTGAGGTGAACTTGTCGAAATACTTCCAGAAAGAGAGAGGAGGACTGGGTGGTGGTCGCTTCCTCCTAACTGCGATCCGACCACTCTACTGAGGTTTCTGTGAATGTCTTCTGTACAAAATGCCAAGTCCGGCGTTGTTGTCGAGTGCCACCGGCGCGAGTAAAAGGTAGGCTGATCTGTGGGATCGTTGACAAGTAAAAGGTGCTTTTCATCTTGCCATGCTTCAATGTCTTCTCCTCGTTTATCAAGTGTTCTGTATCCCCAGCTCTGAGACTGGCTATTAAAGTCTCCCGCAATGAGGAAGTGGCAGTCCGGGACCTGGATTGTGTCAAGTGAGAGATTCTTGTCATTAGGGCAGTAATAATTGACAATGTCAATCACAGAGTTGCTGGTTGTTACCTTGATCTTGATATATTCTGCCTCTTCCATAACGGTTTTGATCTGGCTGGCGTTCACGCTGTTTCGGACCAAGGTGATCACCCCGCCTTTCTTTCTTCCTCTTCGATCACACCGGAAAATCTGGTAACCTCTGATCGTAAATGGTTTTCCTTCATGCAGGTGTGTCTCTTGGATGCAGCAGATATCAATGTTGTTTTCGTACAGGAACTGTTCGAGCTCTGATTTCTTGTTGGCAACCCCTTCTGCATTCCAGTGCATGATGTTGATACTGGTGTTCTCTTTGGGTTTGGTCTTCTCTTTCGGTTGGCCAGTAGCTCTCCATCCTCGTCCCCTGGCTCCACAAGACGAGTTGATGGGACCTCCAATAGCCGAGGGTGGGCTCCTTCGAGGCGTGGAGCCCGGCGCTGCACCTGCCTGGCGGATCCCCACAGGGTGAGCACCATTTCGGTTGATTCGATCTCCAAGTGTCATTCATTTGCGTTGTGCATAATGCTCTGGTTAGCCCCTCCAAATGTCTGGATTGACACCCAGTGGGTTACACCCCTGCGCCATGTTGAGGCCGAGCTTATAGTCTTAAACAGGGGTTTTCACATTACTATAATAAATATTTGGTGGTAGAATTATTACAATATTTCGCACAGCACGAGAACATAGTGAGTTCTACATGGCCTTATGTTCGAAAACTGGCTACAAGGCATGTAGAGATATTCTGGTACTGAATATAGTACATTATTGGAATTTGACAATGGTGTGCCACTACTAAATCGCATATGACGAAATTACTGTACAGTAACCATTTTTAAAACCTTTGATACTTTATTAGCGTATTCATATACGTATCTAACCATATGGGTGAACTTCTGGGGTCGAACCTATTGCAAACAGTGTGGTACAGAAAATCGTTGATCTGACAGAATTTGCGCCAATTTTCGGTATGGAATTGTGTACAATGAAATTACGTTCCTGTAGAATTTTTTAAAATTCGGAATACAACTAGTATATTTCCTATAAGTATTTGTGGGTGAAATTCTGGGGGTGAACGTATTGCAATGAAAACCATGAATTATCCTAAGCTTGAGCTTATTTACGTATGAAATTTTTAAATCTCACTACGTCGTAAGCTTATGCCTATACCTATCTAAACATATGGGTGATATTCTGGGCCGAACCCATTATGAGCGATATGTCAGGACATATCGACACCTATCTGAATGTGGTGAATGTGAACCAACCATATTACAATGGGGCCATATGGCGAATATGTAACTACATATTACCAAATTACTTGATCATTATCAAGTAGAATCGTGCAAAAGCAGTAGTACATATTCAGTTATATACAGATATATGTAAAAAAAATGATTACAAACCGAGAACTGAGATTCTAATACTGAACATAGTAAATTGTTGGCATTTGACAACTGTCCGTGGCTACTAAATTGAATATTACGAAATTACTACGTGGTAGAAATCATTTATTAGCGTATTCATATCCCTATCTAACCATATGGGTGAAATTATGTAGCCACACATATTGCAGACGGTAGGGTATTGAAAACCACAGATCTGCCAATATTGGAACACATTTATGAGATGAATACGAAAATACTTCACGTTCGAATTCTTTTAAATTCCCAATGTAACTAGCATATTCAAACTCCTATACGTCTATGTGAGCGAAGTTCTGGAACCGACCATATTACGGGCACCGAAAATGTATGTATGTATGTATGTATGTATGTATGCATTTATATATCGCCAATTCCAGAATTAACTGCCCAAAGGTGCTTTACAAAAGTTAAAGCTAATTTAAAATAGTGAAATATGCTTTTTGGAACAAATGGGTTTTTAGAAGAGTTTTGAAAGCCTCAACATTGTTGCTGTTTTGAATGTGGATGGAAGGTCGTTCCACGAATACACCATCATTTAAGCTAAATTTTGCGTATTAAAATTACTTCATCTAGAATTTGTTAGATTCGGAATATAACTAGCTTATTAAAGCTCAAGTCTATGTGGGGTAAATTATGGGGCTGAACATACTACAGACAATAGGGCACTGAAAACTGTGGTGGTTTATCAATACAATGAACCTTTCCAGTTTAGCTATGCCCTGCCCATCTCTAGCTAAACTCCACCCATACCACTCTCGAGTTGGGATCGATGGATTTCTGAACTACTAGACAATAAATTTCAAGAAAACTATACAGGTAAGCCGTGGAATATTTTGACACTAAATTGACTGGGTCCTGTTGCTGCCTATGGCAGCAACAGTGGCCAGTCAAATTACTTTCAAAATATTCAACAGCATTTTTTATTAAATAACAAAAACATACAATTCGTACGTGTCAAATTATTAAGCATTTAAGATGGACTAAATCGAGTCAGTCATGACGTCATTATTATGACGTTATCCTACGCGTCACTTAATTAATTACGACGTCATATGACGTAATATGATGGATAGACAAGCTGAAAAGGCCCATTAGTAAGTGGTATTAATTACCCTCGTTCCGTCAGAGGATGAGTGTATTGTATTCGGGTCTATGTGCGTTCGGGATGGCAAGGGTCTACAATCTATGATTGGCCTTGTTAAAATATGCGACCTATAAATACGGGTGCTCTCTTAATACAAGTGGTCCATATTGTGTGGACCACGCATTAACAAGTGGTATTAGCCCTGTAATGCTCAATTTGCTCATGCCAACTTCAATAGAGGGATCCATTTCTAGGTATGCCACGCCTATTTCTAGCTAAGCTCCACCCCTTTTTGCGTGTTGGAATCGATGTCTATATATACGCTGAATAATGAATTCCAAGACTTCCAATTCCAAGGTAACTATACAGGTAAGTTGATGACTATTTTGAAACTAATTTGACTGGGTGCAACGAAAACCATGAATCGGCCTAAATTTGAGCCGAAATTATTTCTTGCTAGATAGTTTTAAATGTCACTACTCCGTAAGCGTATGCCTATACCTATCTAAACATATGGGTGACATTCTGGGGCCGAACCCATTATGAGGGATATGCCAGGACATACCGACACCTATCTGAATGTGGTGAATGGGAACCAACCATATTATAATGGGGCCATACGGCGAATATGTAACTACCTACGATGAGATTACTTGATGGTAGAATTGTGCAAAAGCACTAGCTCATATTGAGTTATATACATTCATATATTTAAAAAATTATTACAAATCGAGAACAGACATTCTGATACCGAATATAGTAAATTGTTGGCATTTGACAACTGTCCGTGGCTACTAAATTGAATATTACGAAATTACTACGTGGTAGAAAACTCAAGATTCATTAGCGTGTTCATATCGCTATCTAACCATATCGGTGAAATTATGTGGCCAAACCTATTGCAGACAGATAATAGTAGGGCATTGAAAACCCGCAGATCTGCCAAAATTGAAACGAATTTACGCGATGAAATCGTATACTACGAAATTACTTCACGGTCGAATTTTTTTAAATTCCCAATATAACTATCGTATTCAAATCCCTCTACGTCTATGTGAGCGAATTTCTGGAGTCGACCATATTACATACAGACAGTAGGGCACCGAAAAGCACGAAAAACCCAACATTTAAGCCAATTTTTGCCTAATAAAATTATTTCATCTAGAATGTGTTAGATTCGGAATATACCTAGTATATTACGGCTTAAGTCTATGTAGGTGAAATTATGGGGCTAAACATACTACAGATAATAGGGCACTGAAAACTGTGAATCACCGGAGATTTAGCACATTTTCGGTATGAAATTGTGCACTACGAAATTACTTCATGGTAAAAATATTGTTTAACCTCAATCCATTACTTCACTAGCGTATTGATATACCTATCTAACTATATGGTTGAAATTCTGTGGCCGAATTTCCTGTAGACGTTCTTAACTTAGCACATGCATAAGCCTACACTTTCGGTTTATTTCTGTATTCAACAATCTGCTACAATATTATTGACAGCAGTTTTGACTGGAAATTTGGAACATTGGTAGTCTATCAACACTGCTACATAATTGCATTGGCCCTTCATGGATTTATTCCCACGAATAGATTAAAGACAAAAGGATACTACTGATAATCACGCATCCATTATTCATTCGTATCCCGCGAATTCTCTTTCGATACGAGATCGAGAAATGTATCTCTTGTGTAGGGGCCTAGTGAGTAGCCATTGGCGTAGCGATTTCACGATCCACAGTGTTGCTTCTACAGTCTGCTACGGAGATAGGCTGGGTCCTTGTCTGTCTGGTATCCGAAGTTGAGTCTGTGTAACAGTCTAGTCGTTGTGATAACGTAAGAAGATGACCGATCATTACATTAGAGGTGTAGTTTCGAAGAAGCCAAGCCTTTATTTTTAGATGGATCCATTATTGTTAGCAAACTCTGTCTACTTTTTCGCTCTCTACAATATTATTACGCATGTTTTTCTTTTGAAATTTACCACACACACATAGTACGCCTCAAGACGTTCTGTAACAAGTCTGTAATTTTTACCCTATCTCGAATGCAACAAATATGAATCATACTATGATACAATACGGGAAAGGTTAAACAGACATGGTACATCATCGTCGTCCTCATAATTTAGTAACCCTGTATTACCTAAATTGAGTCAAGAATATAAAAATAATATTTAGTTATTGAGTGCCTATTTGCAGGCCAATAGACGACTGTTTTGAAGAGTTACCTTTGGAATGACTGGCTCAATTATCGAGCCAGTCATTTCAGTGGTGAATTTTCAAAAACGATCTCTTGACTTGCAAATTAAGGTCCTCAAGATCACTGTAGAGGCCGGTTTTGGCGGCCTCCTCGTGAAAGGGTTAAAATACATTAAGAGAAAATGATAGGCTTACATAGGCAGTCGTTGTCGTTGCAATACGTAACACAGGTCTATGATAGCAACAAGTAGGTGGGTAGGGTGGGGTAGGCTACCAATCAAAGTATTAAAAAGATATTCGTATAGTTGTCTTTATCTGAGATATTGAAATTTCGGTGTTAAACATTCTAAAGGATTTTGTTAGAAAAACACACAATTGTGCCCAAGTAAGTCACATCTTGGTGGCGGCTGCTTGAAATGACTTCCATAGGCCTAACGTTAGTCAATCGGTCACGGAATCCGGATGGTATATTAATACATTAATACCGCGCTCGTGTTGGTATCGATGGATCTCTGAGCTTCTTGACTATCAATTTCCAGAAAACTATACAGGTAAGGTGTTGACTATTTTGAAACCAATTTGTCTAGGTGCTGTTGCTGCTTGTGGCAGTAACATCGCCCAGTCAAATTAGTTTCAAAATATTCACTAGCATGTTTTGTAAATAGCAGACATACAATTCGTACAACGTGTCGGACTATTAAGCATTTAAGACGGACTAAATTGAGTCAGGCATGACGTCATGATTATGACGTCACCATATACGTCACGTCGTTGATTATGACATCATATGACGTAATTTGATGGATAGACAACATGAAAATGCCAATTAGCAAGTGGTATTATTTATCCTCCCTCCGTCAGAGGACGAGTAGGGCCTACATTGTATTCAGGGCAACAATCTATGATTGGCCTTGTTAAAATATGTGACCTATAAATATGGGTGGTCTCTTAATACAAGTGGTCCATATTGTGTGGGCCACGCATTACTAAGTGGTATTAGCCATGTAATGCTCAATTTGCTCATGACAATTTCAATAGAGAGATCCATTTCTAGGTATGCCACGCCTATTTCTAGCTAAGCTCCACCCCGTTTTGCTTGTTGGAATCGATGGAATACGCTGAATAATGAATTCCCAGACTTCCAATTTCAAGGTAACTATACAGGTAAGCTGATGACTATTTTGAAACTAATTTGACTGGGTGCATTTAAAGGTTTGCTGCCTCTGGCCGCAACAACGCCAGGTCAAATTAGTCTCAAAATATTCAACACGATGTTGATTAAACAGTAAAGACATACAATTCGTACACTTGCCGGACTATTCAATGTTCATGACTGAGCTCGATACGCCATTCATTTACACATTTTGGATTGTGACGTCAGCCTCTATATGAAGCAATTGATTATGACGTCATATCCTTCAGTTACAGATCTAACCCAGCCATTATCATAGAAAATGACTGTTGAATAAATAGCAAAGACATACAATTCGAACAGCGTTTAGTCAAATTAGTTTCAAAATATTCAACAGCATGTTGATTAAATAGTAGGGACGTGCAATTCGCATACTTGACTGGCTATTCAATGTTCCTGGTGGAGCTAGATACATCATTCATTACACATTTTGATTGTGAGGTCCAGCTACATCTGACCTAAATAATTATGACGTCATATACAGAAAAATCCATTATCATAGAAAATGTCCTATGTCTAATTGCCGTCCAAGAGACCATTATGGCTTTTCTTTTGCAATTTACTACTGGAATTATAGGATCGGTTATCCAACCAGTCATTCCAGTGGTAAACTTTAAAAACAAGTTCTCCGGCGAGTAGCTAATGCAAATGGACATTTCTCACGATCACCACAAGAAGCCATTTGTGGTCAGTTTGATAGAGTGCTAAAGTGGACATATAAGAGACGCCGCGAGTGGGCGCGTGCTTTAGTACTTTCATCTGCGGAAGGAATGATAAACATATTTTGTAGGCAGTCCTCCAGCAAAAGAAGCTTATTTAGAGTAGTTATATGGAGTTCCGTTGGCTGTTTATTGAAATAATTAAGCGGTCATCGCCGCGCAAACTCTATTACAGTCTGACCAGAACAAATAAGAGAACTCGCCATGAATCACGCGCATGAAGATCATAATTATGAGATATCCAGCAATCTCAAAATAGAGCCGTGTCTTCGCGCCGAGAATTATTAGATCTCGTATCGATGGAGATCTCACGAGACACAGCCCCACAATCCCCTGCGCGAAATGGCCGCGCCTATAGGCAATTCTAGGCAGCAATAAATAGAGGCGTGCCACGCAAAGAGGCGTAATCAGTCTTCTCGGATGGGACTTTAAATTGAGGTCCCGTCATACAGTGCCCATCACTGTGTGAACGTGAGCTAGGGTTAGGTAGGCAAGAAATTTCGGCATAATCAAAGTAAACCGGATGCTGAATGGATCCCTCCTCGGATGGAACCACGCAACATACGGATTACAAAACCAAAACCAAATTGCTAGAATTAGAATCTCTCGGAATTTTCGATGGGACTATGGAGGGATGTAACCCGGATGACTGATCGAGTTCGTCCTCGGACGGACACAGTCACCATACGGGCTACCTAATCAATCAAAATCAAACAAGTGCGCGCTGGTGCCTGCTCGGATGATGGCCAGAAGACCAAATGGGTCCCAGGACCCGAAAGACCCCACACCCCAACCTCCCCACTCCCCCCAAAGGGGCCAGGAGGTCTCTGACCTAAAGCCCCCCCCCCCCACTTGGGTGCATCAGGTCATAAGACCGTACGCACCTCCCCCGACCCAACACCTACCCCATCCCTTCCCCACCCCCGTTAGGTCCAGGTTAGGCCATCCCCATTACACACGCCCAAGCATGAGGAGCAACAAAAAAAAAGCCATGGAAAAGACAAGCAACATGAGACAAAATCGAGAGACAACGATCAACACACACACACACACACACACACACACACACACACACACTCACTCACTCACTCACACACACACACACACACACACACACACACACACACACACACACACACACACACACACACACACACACACACACACACACACACACACACACACACACACACACACACACACACACACACACACACACACACACACACACACACACACACACACACACACACACACACACACACACACACACACACACACACACACACACACACACACACACACACACACACACACACACACACACACACACACACACACACACACACACACACACACACACACACACACACACACACACACACACACACACACACACACACACACACACACACACACACACACACACACACACACACACACACACACACACACACACACACACACACACACACACACACACACACACACACACACACACAGAGAGAGAGAGAGAGACACAAGCTAATGCACAAACCGACGTCACAAGAATTCACAAGAATTCAACAGAAACCATAAAGGCCAGGCGTGAGTCTAGACCCTAGCATTGGGAACTAGCATATAAACGCCTCAAATATTACAACACACACACACACAAAGAGGCGTAAGCATATTCAATGCACTGTGTGCTCGTCTTAACCGGTTGGTTTAAACGTGATTTATTTGTTCAGATGGAAGCACTTAGAGTCTTATGCCTGTGTCTCCCATACACATACAGATTATTCAAAACTTTTTTACAACAAAATGGCGGCAAATCATAACAGTTTAATTAATTGTAGTCTATTGGTGTGCATAAGTGTGTGGATGTTGAGTGTGAGGTGGGGGAGAGTAGGAAGAAAGACCGAGATAGAGAGCGAGAGAGAGCGGGGAAAGGGTGGAGAGGGTGAGAGATAGAGAGAGCGAGGAATAACCGGTTGTTCATATATCAAATGTAGTCATCTTCCTGTACATATAATGCATAAATTATGCAGAAATCCGGGTACCCACAAGGTAAGTAGTAATTGTCAGGGCAAATTCCTTTTGCCCCCTCTGGGGAATGCCATCCCATGCGCCTATGAATGGAACCTGCGGCTGGCAGAGGCATCAGCAGGTTCCGGCCAAATTAATTTCAAAACTATTTAACAGAATACTCCCTACACCGGAAAGAATGTGTCGGTGCTGATTTGAAATGGTTAATGGTTACTAACGTGTCTAGTACGAGTATGAGAGTCTATCCAATCGCCGAGTCGAACGAACATGTATGTACGATGAATTATTGATGCGCATTGGCACTATTGATGCTAGACGCAGTTTGGCAAAAATGTCAGGAATCTGACGAGTTCTCTGTCACTATCAGACAGACCGTACGTCATACCGGCGAATACATGCCGTAACTCGCAGCTTAATAGACATTAGACATAAGGCACTTACTTCATTTTGGCTTGGTAAATTCGTATCGTCACCAGAGGTAGTCCATAGAAATCGGCGCTCGTGTTGTATATGTACCTAAACGCGTACTTCTACTGCTTCTATCTCCAATGATTATGTCGCTCCAATGTTAATTTTAATAAACACGCCATGTTATGCCTGTTACTGGATCGAGACTGGATCAAAACCAGCGCAAAATGACACAGTATTGGTCCCGTACTGGCCCAGTACCCCGCGCAATCAGGGTATATTCCTCAGAATTACGTAACAAATAGCTGCCTATTGTGATATGCGTTTTACTTCGTGCTCATTATCCATAGCGGGAACAGCAGTATCAAAACCCGGTTACTACTGAGGAGCTATTTTTACAGTCGAGCTACAACATGCATCGAGCGAGTGCGATGTGACGAAATCATCTCTGGTTGAACAGAACTACGCGGCAACGGTATCTCATTGCGGGCGCGTAGCCCTATCGCCTTCTACCGGGAAAACATGTCTCAATAACCGACACCGCGATCTATTTAATTCTGCCTGCAGCATTTTGCGGACTACATTTTCCGCGGGGTTTAACTATGGACATGCTGTATATTTTGAAAACAATTTGGTGGCTACGCCTCCAACATCTTTCAGTCAAATTGTTTTCAACATGTTAAGCAGGTCCAAAGTTATCGGCCATTGAAATTATTGTCTATTGGCTTGCAGTCGTTAGACTGTTAAAAGCGGTGAGTAAAACATCTACGCTCACTTACTATAAGTCTGATCTCATATGAAAGGACTTTTGTTAGCCACCAGATGGTGGCTTCTTAAGGCGGACGTCTTACAACCACCTGTCTCATAAAGAACCACACTAGTTGGCCCCAAACGCAAGCTACCGCAATAGACAGGTTTGGCTGTACATTTTTTTATCGTGGAAATGTGCCAAATGTTTCAGCCTACTATACATCATGGCGCCGCCATCGCTACGTAGCTATGTACAGTACAGCTTAGAAATAATTAATTTTCCCAAAAAATATAATAAAACAGACTTGTACATTCAGAATATCATTGGATTGGAAGACATTCTTGCAGCAATGTCCTCCCATCCAATTATGTTCAAAATCTCCAACAGAACATTTCTTAGTAAATAACATGTTTCTGTAGGTTGGGGGCGGGGGGGGGGGGGGATTTCATTGCTTACTGTATTTGACTTCATTAAGCGGGGAACACATGTGTGCGTATTGCGTAGTGTGTAATGCGTATGCTCATTGCGTGATGCGTGCTTTTCGCTCCATGAAGCGATAAATACGCAACGCAATACGCAGTACGCAACACGCATTACGCACTACGGACACATTTGATCACTCCCATTTATTTTCAATTATTTTTAAATTTGCGCATCACGCACCACGCAATGAGCATACGCATTACGCATTATGCACTACGCAATACGTATACATGTGTTCCCCTACCACGCAATGAGCATACGCATTACGCATTACGCAATACGCACATATGTGTTCCCCGCTTTACGCGTACACTACGCGTTCAATCCCGCGAGGGTGGCATCTGTATGTTATAATTAATTTTCCAATAAACAACACTCCCTCTCCGCGCTGTGATCGTGAACCAATGACTCATTTCCTTCTTCACAAATGCACATGATGAGTTTTTAACTCATTACGAGAATGTGGTTAATTATTTTTAACACAATTGAAAGTTGTTTTCGCTAAAGGTGGGAAGAGTTTCAGTCGAAATGCTTTCAAAATAAATATATTATTTCATATATTTAGCTCACTTGAAAATAGATTTCCAGGGTATTTAGAATGAAATGTCTGTTTCATAACCGCTGACAAATTTACATATATATTTATGGCTCCTGTGACCCCATTAAAAAAATTGTTTTATAGGATTAATGATTAAGTCAGATAGATAATCTGTATTAGATGCTATTTTATCGTTTCTCACTCATATCAGCTAAAAACAGTTTCTGCAGTGGTCTTGAGAAATATCCATTTGCTGATCAAAACGAAGACTATCTTTGAAAATGTACCACTAGAATGACTGGCGCGATAATAGACCAGTCACTATAGCGGTAAATTTCCAAATAAAGTCTTCTCTTGAATTGACTGGAAGCCGTTGCTGCTTTCCAGTCAAATTAATTTCAAATTTTCAACAGTTTTCTTCTATGGTTGCCTTGAAGATGAGACATGAGGATTTAGTCGTGAAAGGGATAATAAATATAACAGCTTTATTATTTGCAACAGATTTCTGGACGCAAAAGCATGGACGCAATCGCATTCTCGTTGCAGCAATTATCAATATAGTCTAGTCCCCCAGAAGGGGTTCTCATGGACCCCCTGGTGCTGTTTATGAAACCTAATTATTTAGACTCCTAAATATGTCTAGTAAACAAAATATAGTGTTAACAGCGTCAAATAATGCCCCACATTGCTCAATGGCAGCCATCTTGGATTACGCCACCCGTGACGGTAAAAATCGGTAATTTCAGTAACTTTCGAACCAGACCTCATACACAGTTTATTTCTATGTTGTTTGTATTTTTATTGGTTGTTTCTAGTTTGACATTTAAAAATTGAAGATACGGCTTGCTTCTTATGACATGCTGCTAGAATTCCATTTGTAAGCCATGGGTTGTTTTTTTATTTCTCTTGTATCGTTTTATTTGATTAAAATGAAAACATTGTTCAAAGATGTGTGTACAAGTGCTATTAAATGCATTGTAGGCATCTTCACAAGAACATCGTGACACTACTTCATCCCAATTCTGCTCCATAATTTTGAGTTTAAATGCATCCATG